>JAUUDY010104012.1:0-14165 GCA_032361765.1 Panulirus inflatus
TAACTTGTAAACCCCAATGCTGCTTCTTAGCCTTTATGCCTTACCCTTGATAGGCCACTCGTAGAAAACTCTAGCGAAGGGCTTTCAGAAGCTCCTACCTCAGGCTCCCAGCTAGTGTTTGTACCTACTACTTCCACAGAATGCTCCTGTGAGATATTCCTATCCACTATTTCTATCTAGTGCTCCTATCATTTTGCCAAAAGGCAGGCTAGTGCATAACACTCACCATAGGAAAATCTAGAGTTAGGAAGAATGAGTTCTGTGAGTTAAGTGTTATTAAGTGTTATGCGTGACAAGGAGACTGTATGTTTGCAAACAGAATGCCAGCATTCCATGTGTAGGTGGGGCAGAAAGGAAAGACAGCTACCTAGCCCAAAGGGGTGCTACTTAAAAACCACTGAAGTGCTGGCTCACTACATTGCCGTCAGTGACTCTTCCAATACCCAGGTGGGTAGTACCGGTAATATATCTCCCTGGTCGGTGGCTGCCTACCAACTACTAACGAAATCAATCAATATGTTTTAATTTTTCATCATTCAAAATCATACACAGTGGCTGCTTATCTTTCAAACATGAAAACTGAAAATACTGCTATTCATAATTTTCCTTTCTTAAAATTGTGGGTGATCATACTTAGGCTGTAATGAATTTCCTTCAATGTGCACAACCAGAAGAATACATTGAGCAAAATGAAAACAATCCTTCCTCAAAACATAATGGTTTCAACAGAGAAGAATTCTACAAAATGTTTACTATTATGAAACATCTCATTATCTGACTTGGAGCATCCAGAAAAAAAATGACAGCTACAGTAATCAGGCTACAAGTTCAATGACCCTGAAATGGAGATAATGCTGACCTGACATTTTTTTCATTAACTTTTTGGGAATATGGCTGGTTTACCTAAAGACATGTGATGGGCTTCATAGAAACTTTTTGGACTGCTGGACTTTCTTCTAGGCTTTCTGTGTCTAGCTCCAGCTACCCTGATTGCACATTACTGTCTACATGCATTATTCATATGCTGCTGAATGCATAAAAGGAAGAAATATACAAAACAAAAATATGGCAGAATAAAGATATCACAGAAAGTAATACAGATTAGCATGTTAAGCTGAAATAGTGATGCTGAGAAAGAACATGCAATATAAGAAAGGAGGGCAAAAGAGAAATATCTTCCTTTCTCATGATCTATATGAGTCTTCCTAAGTAGAATTTCCATGGGCAATGAACAACCCATCTGAAACTTACCATTCTGCAAGTGTTTCTTTGGGGATACCATTGAATTTGGAGATATCAGTACCCTCAGGCCATACCACTAAGATCCCATACTCTTTGTTGTCTTTAATGTTACTGGTTGACAGTGTCACCTAAAAGAGATCAATAAATATTCGTAAAAGTGGAATGCAACGATCAGAACAACGGTAATATATGAAAATCAAACTAAGCTAATTGTAACTTGTTGAGATAAGGGATATTCTAGACATCAGGGAATACATCAAATGAGAAGACTTTAAAAAGTGCAAAATTGTTTCACTCACCTTTGCCCCTTCCTCAAATTGAATACCAGTACTGCAGTTATGAACAGAAGAAGAGGAGATAATTGCCTTAGAACCCTCTCTAAAATCCATTCCTTTATCACTGCATCCCTGAACAATTACATCAATAGCCTTAGACGTAGTGTTTCCAAGTCCAACAACACCACCATTACCCCCTGTTAAGAGATAATACAGTCAGCTATTTCAACATATTTCTGGCTGTTCAAATTTATCCAAACTATATTTTAATATTTTTAATTTTTCCTTTTCATACCATTATGCTAAAGCTTACCTTAAATACTGAGTAAGTGTCATGACTTCTACTCCAATGATATTCCAGTCACTTCTTTTAAACACACTGACTTTACCAAATATTACAAGCTATTATACCCATGAATAATTTTTTGTAGGTCTTCCTCCATTAGAATTCTTTACATTCTTTGAAAACAGTATCTTCTCAAACATATATATCAGTCAGAATTTTCTTATTTCTGTGGACAGGATAGAAAGGATACTAATCAATCATCTCCTGCCTGTCACTGAAGGAGACTAAGGAGTGATGGGCTGGAAATTCCTCCCTCTTATATAAACTTTCTGAAAATGGGTAAAGAGAGGTTAAGGAAGGATTTTCCTCAAAAGGCTCAATCAACTCTTCCTGGTACAACCTTGCTGAGATATGAGAAGGGAACCCTAGTCAGGTGTACACACTTGACACCTTGGGAAGAGCAGGGAGTTCTATAGCAGCACTAATCTTCATAGGTGTTTTTGAGCTGCTTGCCAATATTATGATGTCTGTACAGCTACTAGGTGCAGCCATGGTGTCTGTTCCATGCAGGCAGTGTGAGTGGCAATTCTGTGATGCTCCAGGCAATGATGACCTCCCTCTTTCACCATTTCTACCATGCTTTCTGCATTAAATTCAGCATTATACTATGGACATATAGAATGTTAGCTCAATTCTTCTTACGAGTCTTCCACTTTTACATGTTCTTCTTTCATATTTAAACAGGACACAAAAAAGCTGAATGAGGCACGCCATCCAAAACCTTTTATAACAATACTTTCCTTGGGAAAAAAGCTGAATGAGGTGCACCATCCAAAACCTTTTATAACAACACTTTCCTTGGGAATCTCTGCACTAACTTTAGGAGTATACCATAGTCATATATATGTTAGCTCAATTTTTTTTTACCTATCCTTTACTTTTACTTGAATTTCTTTCAATTTACAATGGGAAACAGAAAATGTGAATAATGCACAGCCTCTAAAACCCTTCATTATTTCTTCACCTCTCCTTGGTGATCTGCACATTACCTTAGCATTATACCATGGCCATATATGTTAGCCCACTTTTGTCACAAATCCTTTATTTTAACATGTACATGTTTCATTTTCTGTTGAAAAGCAGAAAATCTAAAGAACTTGTTTTCTGTCCATATTGCAATCAACTTTCTGCAAGTCATCCAGCATTTAAGGGTTAAAAAACTGTAAGCCTACAACCACACAACAGAACACATGTGAGGTACTCATTACCATTCTTATCTTTTCATTTTCATTATGTAGGCTACCTGTACTCACTTCTTATTAACTAAGCTTGTTCCACATTCTCACATTTATTACTAAATAACTGCTCCATTTCTTTCCCACCACTTTTCTAGCCTTATCTCCAATAAATGTTTTCAAGTTCAGGATTCTCTTCTGATGTCCAAGAACTGTTCTATGCTAATGTTGTTGGAGCCTCATGAGAATTCATCTGGTTTTCATGTCTCCTCTCATCCTTCTTTCTTTTTGACTGGGTAGATCAAGGGCTTACCTCCTCTTTTCATAAAAGAAAAGAGACCAGACTTGAATGGAATTCTGATGTTATCCAAATATTATTTTGTCTTCTTCATGATCCTTTGCATAATGTTCTGGTGATAAGTTCAGCATGATGTCAATTCCTACATCTCTTCCAAGGTATAAATTTTGTCATATATTTCCCCAATTATCCCTGGTGATAGGGGAGAAAGAATACTTCCCATGTATTCCCTGCATGTTGCAGAAGGTGACTAAACGGGGTGGAGACTGGGGGCTGGAAGTCCTTCCCTCCAGTTTTACTTTTCCAAAAGAAGGAACAGTGAAGGGGGCCTTGTTAGGAGTCTTCCCTCTAAGACTCTGTCCTCTGTTCTTGAACACTACCTCACTAATGCGAAAAATGGTGAATCTGTATGAAAAAATAAGTTTCCTCCTTACAGTATTCACTATCTGGCATGATTATTTTGGTTCTTTTATATCTTCAAACCTTTGCATTTTCTAAAGTTCTTTCCGGTATTTTGCAGTACCTGTAACTTTAAATTTCTCTCATGATTTTGGCATCATCAGCAAACATACCTAAATATCATTCTGCATCATCTGAAAAATAATTTACCAAGGCAGACAAGAGTGGTCCCAGCACTGATTTTGAACATGTATCCTTGGTTCACTACTAGTGTAAAATCTTTATAATTTTCTGGAAAAAAAATGATCACATCTCTGTTTTCTAACATTCCCCAAACCTTAACAGTCAATGGTGACAGTTAATCTGCTAGCCCCATCCCCAGACCGAAATCAAAACTATGATGTTGATATTCATTTCAAAATTGTGTTTTGCTTAGAATGTAAGTGGTGACTCAGCTTTTCAAATATACACACTTTACAGTAGCTCTCAATCTCAACAATCATTTTTTGCAGATATGATCATCTTATGCTTGGGCCAGGAAAGAAAGATGTATTTCTTTTCATCGTGTAAAGTAACATACTATATGAGAGTTCTGTACTGTATGTACAGAAATATTTCCAGATGTTGTTAGTTTCCCTACTTTTATAATGAAATATCAAAAGTCACCCATACTCAATATACTGTACTTTGATATTTCTTTTATTTTTTCAGTCAAATTTAATTTACTCTTACATTAAAGGCAGGGTCCTTACCTTCAAAGATAACCTTTTCTAGAATTAAAGAGCCTTCATGGTGCACCAATCCCACTTGCCCACTTGCAGGCCTTAATGTTACATTCTGCAAGGAGAAGTTGCCTGAAGTATCTAATAAGACATCCCCAGCTTCACCATTTCCTTCAATCACTACACCATCCCCAAGACCTGTAAATTTTGATTAATTGTTCTTAGATAATCATTAGTGAAAATTCTTAGATAATTATTAGAGTAAATGTTCAAAATGATGGATGTAAAGAACAAACTTTAGTGTCTCCAGAATTTACATGCCTGGGAAAGAAGGGAGGAGAAATATACCCTACAGATCTTTTAAATAATCAAACCTTACAGCATAAAATGTGTGTTCTGTTTACTTCACTGAAAGAGATTTAAGCCTTCATTATAGGATATGAGAACATATGAATTCTTGAATGAGGCATTAAAAGAATTGATATCATTTGAATCTTACAGATTAGTAAGTATAAAGTAGCACTCAACATCAAACACCATAGTAGTACCTAGAAATATGCTTTGTTTCGTCTCATGCCATTACCTACTGTGTTGCTGGTGTGTTTAAACTTCTACAGATGTAATAGTTTCAGATATGAGAAAGAGAGCTGTGGTTTTGGTACATTACACATGACAGCAAGAGAATGGAAATTAGCAAATGCAGCTTTTCTTTGTCTGTTTCTGGTGCTACCTTGCTAACATGGAAAATGCAATCATGTTGAAAAAATAATAAGGGTTTGGGATGACATGATATGTAGAAAACAATCAGATAGAGGAAATTTTTAAACTAATTCTTATAAGTAACTTACCAACAAATGTTCCACCCTCACTTATCAGTCCTAAATGGCTGAGTGAGTAATTTCCAGGCAATGTCACAATTATATCTCCTTGTACAGCCATATCCAGAGCTAACTGTAGGCATGGGAATGTCTGACAAGTTGCATCACCTGGTACCTGGAGTCAAAGGACAAAATGACATTATACAGCACTTCAAACAAGTTAAGAATTATAAACCATATTCTTAATGTACCCTTATTTCATATCTTTATCCAGTAAGCCATGTTCCAAATTCTAAGGAATCATCTATATTGATCCTTGAATTCTTTTTTCTAACTAGCATTTACTCAGAACTATCTGTTTACTTGTTCTTTTAAAATCCATGCCCGTTTACAAGTGGTGGATCAAATGCATATGCCCACTCACACAAACCTTCTACCCTAACATTTGGTGGGCTATGATGAACACAGGCTCACACACTATTGTATGCATTTCTTAATAAAAAGATGAAAAGTCACCTTTGAAAGAGTTGTATCATAGGACTATGATTTTGACAAAGAACTTTTCACTCCACTCTCTTTGTGATACTGACTGTAGGGCAATGGAGCTGAAGGAGCCTATGGAGAAGTTTTGAGGCTATATAATAAAAAGCAACCATTACTCATTTCTAAATTTACCTCTCATCTTGAATTTTGCATCTAATCATATCCAGATGACAAATTTGCAATCAACTATCTTTCTATACCTAAAATATATAATTTCCCTTTTTAAAAGGTGCCTATAACATACATAATTCATTCCTCTCAAGCTGTACTCCAACTTACGAAACTGCATTCCTGTAAAAAGCAAATGTGAGCACAATGCTGTTGACTGAAGGTACATGCATCTTTGTGGAATATTTGCAGAACTGAGTCCCAGTTCCCAACTCTGGTGGAAAAGAAGAGGATTGGGATGTTTAACTCCCTAAGTTAAAAGTCCTATTCTTGCTATCCCTATGAGGGGTACATGACTAAAATCTTTTATGTCCTACAGAAAAATTTTCAAGCAAATAGACCGTAAGAGTAAAAGGTATAAAATCCAGTGAAAAATCACAAAAGAAATCAATATTACTAGTATGTATAGGTTATGAAACTACAAAACCTTACTTTTAAATTGAAATCCAGTTATGCTAAGTCTTATATTTCCGTAAACTAAAATACTGACTCAAACACATTCTAGGACAGTTGCCTATGTAACTGTATTCAGAAAACATTGAGAATCCTGCTTTGAGTTTACGACCAAAAGCACACAAAATAAAAGATAACATCTATTCATAACTCAGGCAATGTCTGAGAAAACAAATCAGATATGCCTTACCTGTGGCAGGGATTTAATGAGTTCAGGTAATTTGGCTAGCTGAGAGGCCAAATCTTCAACAGCAAGTGCATTTGCCACTACTTTCACCTTGGTACTAACAGCCCCACTGCTGCAACTCATTAACCCACTTCGTTCTATTTGTTGCTGATGGGTTGAGAGCTCCCTGAAAAAAATCACAGGGCCAAATAAAGAGGCTACCAGTAGGGGCACTGCCATGAAAGAAATAAAAAGCAGTCAGTGAGGGATGCATTCCTCTTTAAAAATTATTTCTCCCAGTCATGGTTTGTTTCCTAAGCTATATCTATACAACCCTATTTTCTATACATATTCAGACTCCATAGTTTTAAAAATGATGCAATTTCTCAATTTTCTGATTTCTAAATTTCCTATCATATTTTTGAGCCAACAATCATTCTTGGTATTTTTTCATATCCACCAGTGTAACCACTAGAAACTAATTCAAGAGCTTGACTACCAAAGTAAAAATGTAATTTTCTAAGCAAAAATCTAAAGCTGTTAGTGTTGTACATTCTTCAATTGATTGAAAAGCAGAGTATTTAAGATTACAGAATTATTTCAGGTGTGAGATCCTCCTCTGAAACAAAATATTCAGAATAATATCACCCACTGCTGTAACATTCTGTTTATCTACCTATCCTGGGTGTTCAAGTCCTGATATGGTATATCTGCCTTTATTCCATCCTCCCTCTACTTCCTTTCATTTTTAACATATAGATCACTTTGTCACTCCTTCCCTTATCCTCTCATTGTATCCAAACCATTTAAATATATGCTATCAGATGCTTTCTCTCTCAGTAAGACTACCCTTACTACATCTCTCTCCTTCAATGTCTTTTCTTACACGATCAGCCCATCTTATACCAGGTACTGTCCTTAGGTGTTTCATTTCCAAAAAGTCCACCCTCTTCCATTCTTTAACATTTAAGACCCATTCAGCACTGTTGGAATAACTATTCCTTCAAATATACACATACATGCCCTAACAGACACAGAAGTTCCCTTCCATAGGTTTCTTATTTCATTCAGGAACTTTATACCCTGTAACTCACTTCAGCTGCCATAGTTCCAACTGCTGCCTTGCTTGCTCACACCCACTCTCTAGTTTTCATATATAACATACTGAAACCAGAGCCCCCATCCTTTACTGAGTACTACAGGGTATTCTGGTTTCATTTGCCCTGGTTTGGCCCACTTATAGCACATAACTCCTGTACACCACAAAGCCCCTCAACTTCCTGGCTGTTTACCTCATATGACTGTTTTATCCATTACCCTCATCATCATACCTTAGGAGCCCAAGGAAGGAGAACATTCATATTGAATAGTCATATAATGATGTATGTTTTCAGTAAAGGAGACAACAAGTCTCACTGCTTTCCCCAAAAGTTCTACATATTTCATGCTTGCTAAAATTGTGATGCATTAATTTCAGCTTCAAAAATGGCATCACTTAGTCTCAAGACTCATAATTTGATATGCAACCTGTACAAATCAATAACTGGAATCAAATTTGCCCTTTTTCTTTCAGATTACTGAGATATGATTATTGCATGGTTTTGTAATGAAAGTTTGGACAACCCATTAATTAAGCCATAATGAGTAAAAATTATGGCGCATTCATCTGCCCCTGATGCTATATCACTCATGATGGAAATTGCAAACACGTATTAAAGAAAAAATAGATATTCTATGTGGCATACAGATTACAATAAGAAAATCTGCAAGGCCCACACAAAACAATGACAGACTATCGGAGAAAACTGTTAACTTTTTAAGATATTTTATCAGTAAACTAGTAAATTTAATTTCATGAAGTTGTATTCTAATCGTAATTTGAGAAGTCATGAGATTGTCATGTGTTTTCTCTTACCTGAATACTGGGTCTTGCAGCATTTCAAATCGGGCTTTAAGCTGCTCCATTTGTTTGTGAAGTTGGATGAGACAAGCAACATCTTTTTGATCCACTTCAAAGTCAAATCCTTCTCCTTCACTGGCATATTCAATTCTTTTTATTTCTTTCTGCACAATATCAGCTCTCTTGACAAGATTCCGAAGCTCTGAGCCAATGGCTGCAGGGATGCGGCCAATCTCTATATCCTGATACCTGAAATAGTCAGGTTTTTCATATGTGAATTTGTAGAAATTGAATGAGCATCTGAAGTTATGCTGATTTCTTTTTGAGTGAGATACTATTCCAGCTAAATACTACAAATAAAACACATACATGAAATACCAGACTGCCAAGTAAAGGACTCATAAAGAACACCACAGTAATTATCTGTACTGAAACTGTACAGTGATTAACAAAAAGAATAAACATAATATATTCAAGGTGTGAGGCATTAAGACTGTGGTACACTAAAAGTTAGGAATACAAACCTATGGAAAATTAGGGATGTACCAGCAGAAGAAGAAGAAGGATGAAAGTCAGAGAAAATAATGAAATGCAAAATCATGGGGTTATAAAAACTTAAAAGAAATGGAAATTGGCAGCTTTAACTGACACTATATGATGATAAACAACAAACCAAGTGGGCTGCATAGCAAGGTCCTAAAAAGGATTATAATTTCTTTACTCTCATATTAGGGCTCTTCTGAATAGCTATATCCAACAACTCAAATGAAACATATTCCATTATCAAATGAAAAAGAAAACAAATAAACTCAGTTTATGAAAGAATTGTAGTATTCAAATGAGTACATTATAACTAAATTTAAGAATGAAAGACACACAGAGAATGCACACATATATGAGAGTATTAAATAGTACCTTCAGTGTATGCAATATAAATTCAATGTTTCTCTATAGTTATGTGGTTACTATACATTCTTCCCTAAAGACAGATGATCCTCTCTCTGATTTTCTCTTAAATAAACTGTGATGAAAAAATTTGATGTCATAAGTACTGTATAAAAACTCAATACTTTACTAAATGGTAGTCCAAAAATGATCTAGTAAATATTCCTTTTGCAATATCTATTCTACTTTATTCTATCGGTAAGGCCTTTTCTCAAACTGTATGAGAAATCATACCCTCACTATTAGACATGATCACCTACCTCTCATAATCCACTTTCATTTTTACCCACAATATTCTGGCACCATTATGGGATTTTAAACTTAGAGACAAAACAAAATTAGACATCTAGAATTTAAATAAAGGTTTTATAGTTTTTCAAAGATTAAAATATAAATCTTTCTTGGTGAATAAAGCCACACTAATTTTTCATCAGGGCCAGATTTCCGAATAGGCCAACTAATCCATGGACTTGGGAAGCTCCTCAAAACCCTACACTCAATCTGTCCAGTTCATAGTAAGGTAGAGTTTAGGAGTGGGTGGGGCAGCATTGAATAGCTGGCTAAGGGGCAGCTGATAGGTTCAATCTTGCCTTGTTTATCAATAATCATGCCTTAAATCAATTCAATAACTTACAACTTCAGACGTGTAGTGATCAAATAATGGTCATAGCAACATTTTTCTTCTTCTAGATCCCATGGCTGCCAGATATGCTTGTAAAAAAACCTGCAATATATGAAACCAATATCATAATTTCATATGAAAAGTAAAATGTCAGTCAAGCTACACATAAAATCCCAGAAAACTAAGTAAATCAGATATTGTGGCCAACTCAGTCTACCATCTAAGAGCTAGTGCCTCATTTTAAGTTAAAAGATTGAAAATTAATAAAGTCCATCACAGTTCCCATTTTCTAGCAAGAGAATTGGATGGTAAATAGAGGAAAGGGTGAAGAGAAACAGCAGAGGAAGAATAACACAACAGACCATAAAAACTGTAATGAAATATAGAAAGATGACAATGACAAGTATGAAGTAAAAAAAATCTATAATTCAAATTAAGTAAATATAGGAGGAACTTCAGCAAGCCCTTAGTTTGTTATACCTGGTGAAGTCTTCATAGGTCTCAACCCCCACAGCCTGTGCTGGACCCAGGCTGTTGGATTTGGTCATTAATTGACCAAGCTAATGGAAGCCAAAGCCCTCAGGTCTGCATAGCCCTCAAACCCTGCCTAGTCTGGCACCCTCTGTAAGTGTATTGACTACTTTCCTAAATCCTTTAGTGAACTGCTTAGTTATGATAGAGCTTACAGCTGTATGTTCAAAATTCCTACTTCCTTTATTTATATAAGTGAATAATGGATTTCAGTAAATTATACGAGACAACTACAGACAAAATGTGTGCAAATGAGGTCACCGTCACTGTTCGTCTGTTCCTAACACTACTTTGCTGAGGTAGAAAAGGCAGTTAGATTAGATATATAACTAAGAGAATGTTGCCAAAATGTTTATACCTTTGCAAATTAACGTAAAAGTAGTTTACCTTAAAGGTATGTAACCTACATACTTGACCCTCTTCATACTGGTTCACAAGCACTAAATTTTCATGCATACAATTTAATTCCACCATCCAGTCTTGTTAATACTGAGATGAAATTAGCACTTTCATGATTACAATTCAGCTTCTTACAAATAAAACTTTTACTTTGTTTCCATTTCATTTCACTCTTGGCATTCTACTATATAAGGTAAGGAAATAAGTATACAATAAATGAAGGTTGTGAGACTGGATGAAGGCACAGCTATGCCTCATGACCAGATTATATTAAAACATCTTACATAGGACATATAGAGATACAAGATAACTGAAGATGGATTTTGTTATTCTTACCTAATTTGTTCCACAATCTCTGCAGTTGTAGCAATATCAAGAACATTATTTTCTTGTTCAGCAAGTGGATACAATTCCATTAATGGCACAGTTATCTGAAACAAAGGCATAGTAAGCTACTGTATTTTCATATGTTAAGGCAAACAATGAAAATATTCCTTAATGTTGCTTTGCAATAAAGCTGTCCATTGGGTACAAAATTACCTTCAACTCCAAACTGATTCACAAGTACTATTTTCTATGTATTTCCAATTGCTCTTACTTCCCTTAAATCATTACTCTTTCCCTTTACAATCCTGACACCTCAGTTGCAAAACAGAAACAATTAGCACTACTGAGAAATAAATGAAGAAAAACAATGTTTTCATGACCAATGCATAGTTTCCTAGCCACAAAAAGTGGCAGTAGCTACAATGAATGCCTATAATTTCATCCAAGTGCACAAACTGAACAAAGTGGCACCTTTGTCATGAGTTTGCTGACTGGCTATTCAAGAAATACTGTCTTTATGTATGCCAGAATGTTCTCATACATGAATAATACTTCTATCCTGTGGTACAACTGCATGAAATCATTCCAGCTGGGATATGCTTATCAACTAAGCCACCTCATGAAAGTACTGACCAACATACACCTCCTTTCAGCCTTCTAGACTCGCTAATTTTGTCTTGCATGAATGAACAATTAGGATTTCTTAATAGTTAATTACACTGTAAAAACCTGAATGTGTTCGACTGAATCAAAAAGCCTTGATAAGGTAAAAAAAATAATGCACTAACAAATTATGAAACTGTATTTAGAAAGAAGACAATAATACAGTGACTAACGCAAAAGCCAGACAGGCTTTGGCAGCAGTTCAGAGAACATGTAAATCACAGCAAGTGTATAGATACCTTTTAGTAACTGTGGATGAAGTGAATGGCAGTGGTATATGGTCATTAAGGAGGTGTAGGATGGCCATGGGTAGCCACAGTTAGCTGTATTGGGAAGTAGAATTGGAAAGCCAGAAGTTGGTGGGTAGTGGTGGCAGCAGTGTGGTCATAAGGAAGCTGGAAGAAAGTGGTGGAAGGCAACATTTATAAACCATTAACAGGAAGAAAGTATGTACAAATCATCATGCTATAAGGGCATCAAATCTTTACCTCTGCATTCTTTTTTTGTTCTACTGCTTTACTATCATCATCGGGAAGGTTTTTTCTGACAGGTTCCAGGATTTTAATATCAGCCATAAGTTTTTCACGACTCACATTAACGACCTGCAATTCCACAAGGATATTGGGAGAAAAGAATATCACTATTTCTCACATTGATAGGAAAACAAAAATAAATATTTCTTATTTCTTTTTTGTAAGAAAAGAAAAATAATCATTAAAGCTTAAGAATTATAACTGCAAACAGAGCAATCAAACTGTGTATGAAAAAAGAGCTTGAGTGTGGAATCTGACTGAATAAACAGAAGAATAAGTTTCATAATCTAAATCTGATTGAATGTTTGTAATTATAAAGCTCGTATGTCAGAAAGCTTAACGCGCTGATAGATTAGAGTGACAAAAGTTTTGTGTGGCAAGGGATGTTGAAAGGATTGGCATAAATCTGTTTCACTATATCTTAATGAAATGTTATAGATTACAGTACAAAGTAAGGTAGTAAAGTGTTTGAAAAGCTGAAATTTGAATACAGGGTTGTAGTATCAGTATAAAAAAAACAAAAAATACAAAAAAACAAACTGAAGACTAATACTTGAAATTCTCCATTTGACATTACGCAAGGAAAATATATATCAAGTGGTTTACTGAGGTAATAATGACAATAAACAACATATATGAAAATACTTATAAAATGTGCACATCAGCAAGATAAGTGGAAAAAATGCTAAGGGAGAATATTAAGATTTGCAAGGTGAAATCCTCAGATGAAATGGGAATAGAGAGATAGCATCTGGACAAAGAAAGTCTGGCTGAATGAATACTAAAAGTCTGCGATGATATTTGAGTATTAAGAATTCTAAATATCATGTTCATAAAATTCTGTACTCACATCCACAAAAATATCAGCAGGATGCTGTAAGTTCAAGACAGAGTCAGGATTGGATGAGGCTCTCCAAACTGCTCTCCAACCAGCTGGCTCAATGCTATCCTCTACATACTGCACCAAACATTTTTCAACTCCATCTGCTGTTACTCCTGAGTGTGAAATTTAACATTAAAAGCAATCATTTGATATCAGCTTTCATTCAACAAGGATAGAAAATATCATAAAATGTGGATTGATATATAGTTTTTGAGTTATTCATATATATTTCAGTATATCAATCTGCCAACATCAAGGATATTCACAGATGCAAAATGTCATTCATATACAAACTAGAGCTATAGTTCATGAATTCCTCCATTTTTCTATCCTTTAAAAATATATTCATTAATGCTCTCCTTGTATTTTATCAGTATCTTTCTACATCCACACCCATATCTTACTCAAACAGGCTCAGACACTTTATATTGTACAACCATAGTACCCCAGTGGTCCATCTTTACTACATCAACCATACCTTCACAACTGTATGTACCCTCTAATTTCCTCATTCCTCACTTACTCCAATCCCTATAACTTTCTCCACTTTCCATAAGATTCACTAACCACTTCACCTTACTTATCTTTTATATCTGTTCATTGCTTCCCACCTAAGCAGAGAAGTAACAGTAATAGACAACTGCCTTTGAAGAAAAAATCCAGACTGAACTCCTTCCTGTTCATAATCTTGAAAAGGAATAATAGAAATGATTTTCAACCTCCACCTTAGCCACTTTTTACAAAACACAAGAGATGC
>JAUUDY010104123.1:0-14162 GCA_032361765.1 Panulirus inflatus
AGATTATCTTTAGATATCTTCCAGTCCTACAGTGGTCATAGCCTGAACACCTGGACTAGTCCACTGCCAGGGCAGGTGGCACTAACTTTCTTGTCTAAGGTGGAGAGTGAGGCCACCTTGATCACTCACCTGTTTTTATCAGATCCTGACAATCATTTTCGGTAAAGAATTAACTCTAAAAACATGATGCTCTTTTGATGTTGGTAGTACCGTCTTAGGAGCATTTCCAATGTTAAACATCTGCAGGTATAAGTTGTGTATTTGTGCCTATTGTGTGGAGGAACTTCCTATCTCAAGTAACAAACTCGTGAGTTTTCTTAAGTTGGGCATATCACACACCCTTTCTGAAGATGAGGATCAGTATGTACACATAATAAAGAAACTTGAGAACGGCATAGATGACTGCCTGATAGAATCTGGAAACTGAGTTTGAACCTTGTCTTGTGAAGTTATCTGTTGACACCCGTGTGACACAAGCTTCAGATGACGTGTGACCCTATACGTCACAGGATGGCTACAAGGTCAAACAAAGGGCGAAATAAAAGAGTACATTTTGCTGTTTTGTCTCCAGCTTAAATCCGGCGTCAGGGATTAGAGATAAGTGTGTTTACCAAGCCTTTTAGCGGTATATTGTCTGTGTCATTTCCTGACATCCCTGTCCATCAAATCATTCAATAATTTTTCCCAACAATTTCACCTAAAATCTTTCTCACAATGATTTTGGGTGAAATGCAAGTGTTATATCCAGGAAACCTTCTGACAAACTCAACTAAACCATTCAAAAAGAAAGAAAATATAATCATTATTCATCAAACTCAGTATAATGAACAAATCCCTAACAGTTTTACACATAAGAATCCCATTCAGAAGATATCTCTAACAAACTCTCATCTGGCAAACGTCCATTTGAGAAAAAAAAGAAAAAACAGTGAGCCGAATAAAGCTCCCATCAGAAATCCTTCCATATCACTCAGGTTCCTGATAAACTCTGTAGGAATGTTACACCCAAACTCCCTCATCATACTTGCATAACACTAACCCCAAGACACACTTACATTACACATGGCAAATTCATTCCGAACCTCATTCTACATAACAAACTGATATAGTAATAGTTACTCATGACAAAATTGCTCACAAGTCCCAAATGCAACAAATCCTCTCAACTAAATATGCCTCTTCAGCAATTTCAGCATTCTTCTTGAAATAATCGTTACTTTTAACCAATTGTTCCTCACATAAACATCCCATGACACTCGTTAACCTCTTCCCTGACGCCTGAAAGTTTTCCTCTACCCCAAGCCCAGTTCTCCACTCTGTGCCTATTCCCTTCATCCCGGTTCCCACCTCTTAATTTCCATTCCAGCATTCATAATTACCCATATCTGTCACCTGGATACATGCGACAAATTTCTTAATTCCAGGAGTCATTACGTAAATTCCAGTCTCTTCTCCCGAAATTCCTGTTCGGACAAGAATTACACAGGTTCTTATCCAGACCATTTAGGTTCGTATCGCACCTTCCTCACCCTACCAGCTCTCACCACCGGATCCTCCCCTCCATAGATGTCTATTCTAATTCCCAAAATACGTACACTCTCTACAATGAATTTACCCATGCAGACACACCAGAGCTCCTTCCCATACCATATATTTCTGTTTCCATAACCTAAACTTCGTCCCCATTCCCAAATTACTGCTCCATTACCTTACATTCCGGCCCGCCTCTCCTTAAATTTCCGCTACAATTTCCCAGATTCCCCACAAATTCCCGCGCGCCTCACAACACAAGGGAGACAGAAGGAAGGTCTCCACCACTTGGCTGTGCCTAATTTGACTCTCTTAAAAACGTTGATTGGGCTGATGTTGGTCCTGCTCTTGTGCGGGGAAGCGGGTGCAACTTTTACATAATGTTTGTAGTGCTTTTTAATGAGAAATAGTGAATTTTTATTTCTCTTCTTCCACAGCTGCCTAATGCTCCAGTTCCTGGGGAATTGCGACAGGTTCACCAGTTTGATGTGCGCCTTAGCATACTTACTGAAGCCACTATTGATATACTTTTCTCAAAGGTATTATCTTTTACTTTTATTTGGCAGAGTTTTCACTGTATTCCATAACTGATTTTACATAACTTTTTTAGTCAGTAGTCCTTCATCGCTTTCATTTTCTTTCCCATTTTGGAAATTGATGAAATGCTGATGATGTTGCAGGAGAAAGAGACCAATGCAGTCCACATGACTGTGCAACGTGGGTCATACTTTGAGATGACACTTCCATGGACAGTTAATCAAGATGGCTACATAACCAAGATAAGTGGACAACTTTTTCATGTGGATGCTTCAACCAGTCTTCAGGTAAGAGTTGTCACTGAGAGACATTTTCCTGTAAATCATTTTCTTTATTTTGTTGCTATTTTTTCATTTTCTGAGACAGCATTTTGTTTTGCATCAACCATGACTTGCATAAGGAATTTAAGCACTACAAGAAATAAATGCCTTCTGTTTAACAGTTATCTTCTCTTTGACACTTTTTGCCCATTTGCTTTTAGGTAATCAACTGCTATAGCCTTTCAGGTCATATGAGCCAAAGGAGGTAAACAAAGATGGTACCAGACTAAAGAGAAATTAGGTACAGGGAAAGGCAAGAAGCTCTAGATTTGCCCACTTTGGAAGAGAAAATTTATGTAATGCTCTGCAATTCATTCATTTATGACTGAAAATCAGTTTTGTTTCAAGAGAAACTAATTCCCATTTTGGACAGCACTCAGAGTGTTAAGAAATATAGTTACCAACATATTCAACATCTTTTAACCTTTTTGTCTTTAACTTTCTATGGAGCATTGATGATTGGTAAAGTCATAACGTCATACACTGTATGCTCTGAAAGAATCACAGGTTCTTTTACTGACTAAAGGCATGTAAAGATTTAAGATGTCACTTGTAACTCTTATTAGCATGCAGAAATATCCACAAGCTCAGATACCCAAAGGAGAACATGTAGGAAGAATAGTGCATGTGCACCCCATCCAGACCGTGCCTTACTTTGCATTGTACATAAAAGATATTTTGAGATCTACCAAATATCACATTTGGGCATATTGGTAGACCAGGAGATGTGATCTTTATGATATTAGGGAAAATGCACTCTGCAAGTTGAGCAGATGAAAATGGAACAAGAGAATGACAGGACAGGTCATAGAGTACATAATACATTTAAATGGCCATGGCATGCCAAGAATTAAATGCCTAAATGTCACACCAGGGTTGGCTTACATGGGTTTGATTGTTTAGCCCTTCATCTGCTCCCATTATTATCTGAAAACTATCATGGCTTTTTAGTAAAACTAAACTGAAATTCAGTGTAAGATTATTAAGTCTGTAGGCTCTGACATATAAGCATAATTTCCAGTTCTGAAATTGTTTTATTAAAGTGCAGTAGTACGGTAGCCTTCAGAACGTGATGGTTTACAAAAATATAACCTTTTCACAGTATCGTAATCTCCTGGAGGCAGAGACATTAGACTATGGAGTGAGCATCCATTACCCTCGAGTGTGGAACCATCACCAAACATGGAATTTGCAGTTCAGCAGCAGCAAGGCTACTTACCACTTTTTGTATTCTCATAAAGAATTCTTCCAAGGTAAGTGTGACTCACATACTTATTACTGTCATTAATACTTGCAGTCTTGTGTGGATTAAGTCGTACTTATTGTCTGCTCTTGACAGGTTTCAAAGGATACCTGTTGCTCGTATGTTGGTGTAGATGTACCCTTTGCTATTTCAGTTAGAATGAAAAATCTAAATTATTTTCACATTTTTTTGAAGTCTACACCTAACACATTATGCAATATTGCACTCAGTGTCTCATTATACAGTTTCTTGTATTAGTTGCCAGTGAGGGTAGGTGGCACATATATTGTAATTTTATACTCTGGCCTACATTGATCATTTTAATTACATTATTAGTGGAAGAAACACTTCAAGTAGCCTTGATGAGTTGATTTTAGAGTCTTGTATTTAGTAAGCCATAAAGCTGGCTTTAACTTTTGTTTTTCAAAAATTTGGCTTCCTTTGATTTTAACCATTATAATTTGCAGGTCACAAATTATGAGTTTTGGAGGTTTACAAAAGAAAATTACTGAATGTGAATGAAAATAATAACCAAATGGTTGTTACAGAAAATAGAATTGTTATAGAAAAAGTCACTTGAATGATGAGTTGAAAATTTCCTAGATTTAGTTACATATGGAGTTATTCTGCTGGATTGATGGAATGGATGATGATGTACATTTCAAAATTTTCACGTAAAAGTAGACTTAGAGCTTTAAGGAAAGTATGAAATGCTTGGTGCAGTTGACTGAAAAGGATTTCTGTAATAGTGGATATGGAGTTCAGAGAGTGAATGCAGTAAAGAATAAGAAAACACAGTGATAGGCATAAAAGTGTCAGAAGGAAGCAGTAGATTTAGTAACAGTTGGGGTAATGAGGTGGGATAGACGTACTGAGTGATAGAAAAATGTATGGGAGATTATAAGTATTTATTTCAGGAAGATGAGCCTGGGTTTGTAATTTTTAAGAATTGTGCTGATACTTTGAGACCAGGAGAACGTATAGCCATAACCACACTGTCATACAGACGTCAAGGGTACAAAGGATATAGAAAGAGATACAGGATCTTTGCAGCTTTTCAGTTTTTCAAAGTTTAGGCCAAACTTTCTTAAGCAACAATGAGAGAACTTATAGAGAGGCATTCATTATAATTCTGAAATGTAAAAGCTTGTTGGAGTAATGTAACACTTTAGATAGTGCCGAATTGTTTGGGACCCAGTCTTATGTAGGAGTGACGGGTCTTACCTGCATCATTTGAGGTATGTATATGCTCTTCCTCAGTGCTGGAAGAGTACATTTCATTCTGTATTCATATACCTTGTTAACAACAAAGAATGTTCTATAATAATTCATTTCAGTTTGGATATTTGATTGTGTAACTACTAATGTATTAATTATCATGTCTCATGGGGCCTTCATTTTACTTTCAGACTTAATTGAGGACTGGTCCTCCCGTGTGCCCCCAGACCTACTGCATTTTGTGCCATATTCATGGAACTTTAGCCTCAAGCTTCAGCAATTTGAACTTGTAACACTAGCTAATGGTTATAACTGGGTGGACTGTTCTTCACAGCATCAGGCTAATGGTAGGTCTTGTGGAGATATGTAAAGTCTTTACCTGTCATTTGGTGTTTGATATGCCTTATCGTGCTGCATAAGAATTTCTCATGCATGACGTTTTTCTGTATGCCATAGTGTGTAAGTGTTTATACTCATTTGTCCATACAGTGAATAGCTTGCTCTGATACAAAAGAGACTAGTTATTTGCATGCCATTGGCCACTAACCTGGCTATACAGGTTGATATTATCAATCCATGTCCATTTCTCTGGGGTGGATCAGGTGGATACAGCATATAAGTTTACTCAAATACTTCTTCAACCTATGTCAGATATGTTAATGTGAAAGATGGATTTTTGAACTAGAATAAATACTTGCTATTTTTAACTTTGCAAGCTAGGTTGACCCATCAGGTAAGACCAAAGTTTCCATTTGTACTGCCTCCACAAACAACGCATTCCTTTTTATCTGATATCAAGCTATTCCTCTGACATCACTTGGAATACCTCTGACTCTGATTAGTTCTCATACTTCATCTGTCTATATCATCCATGATCTTCCTCTTCTTGTACATAAACTGTCCTACCAGATGTTTTCTTGATCAATTTGTCATCTGCCATACATTTTGCCTGACCATACCATCCTTAAAGACTTTCATCCATATGCATTTGTAATGATTTCTAGACATCACATATCCATCCAACATCCTCAGTATCTCCATCCCTCTAATTCCAATTATGGCACATAAGTTATCCATCCTTACTGTTGATTTTTTTTTTTTTTTACCTACCCTGACATATGTGAACTTGGACTTCACATTCATGCAGCAAAGTTTTTACCAGAGCTCTCATTGCACCTCCATCTTTCTTTCAAAATCTTTTTCTCTTATCTTCACCATTCTCTTAACCAGCCTTACTGAATGGGACTCCCAGTTACCTAAATTCATCTACATCTTCTATAATATACCATTTAAACATTTTATGCTGAGACATTCCATCTGTTTCAGAATCTAAAACCATGCTATTAATCACATTTGCTGTCAGCATCTTCCTCTTACACTCATCATCAAAGTTATTCACCATTTTGTCTTGACTCCTTCTCTAATTCATCTCAGAGAACAGTATCATGTGCATACACCAACTATAGTAACTTACATTTTGTTTCACCATGGTTCAGCAGTACATTGCTGTCACCCCACCATGCTCTTATGCCATGTACATATTGCCCCATTGGATATTACTTTCCAAAAGAAGGAATAGAGGAAGGAGCCAAGCATGGATTTTTCCTCTAAAGCTCTTATCATCTGTTTCTGTTGCTACCTTGTCAAGACGGGAAATGGCGAACAGGTATGGAAGAAAGAAAATTTTATGTCACTCTGTGTTGTTTATGCCAGTTTCCTTATTCTGACTAGGATGATGCATGCCGAATATCCCCAGACTGATGCCATTTCTTTATGCTGTGAATTGTTGGGGACTATACAGCAGCTTCACCCTATTTACTTGGGGGGATGGATGTTTATGAGGTTGTTTCTCACGTAAATACAGGATTTACCAGTTGCTTGCAGCATGAGAAATAATGTGTGAAGAAGATTTGCATTGCCTTGGTAGATTGAGGCAGTGAATACTAAAGGGAATGAGACAAAAACTCTGAGAGAAGTGGAACAAACAGAAATGATGTTGATAGGATAGTATGATATATAATTCATGATAGACCAATTATTAAATTTATTGCCATTTTTTTTTTGGTTTTTTTTTTTTTTTTGTTTTGTTTTCCAGAAAAATAATGTGGTAGAAATTTTTCATAATTTGACAATGGTTTTGTCTATCAAATCCCAGTAGTAATCATATGCTAAGAAGAGAAAAGGAAGTGTTTCAAAATATAATATCTTTACGGTGGTATATTTCATGTAGTAGTTTTATGCTTTAGTTAATTATACAACTGTATACAGTAATTTGTGTGGTTGTTGTCCAGACAACTGTTATTACAAGACCTGTCCATTGAGCATGTACATGTTGTCTTAGAAAGCTCCATTTGATACGTTTGGCTTGATTATTCATGTTTATTCACCTCTTCTTATGCTTGCACCTTTAAGATTCCTTTTCAGCTCATTATAACATCTTGGTGTAATTGCTGACAGTAGCTTTTCCACTTGTAATTAATTTTGTTAATTTAATATTATCCTTTCTGAATATTACTGTTTATCATGTCAGTCATATTTTTCATGCTGATTTTTCCTCCTGTAGCTCATGTTGCCTTCTGTGGAGAGTTGTTCGAATTGAAGTTCACTCTTCCATTTATTGACTTTCTGCCAGAGACAGTTCTCCTCAAGTTTGCAATACTGGTATGTACTCTATATTGTTGTGCTTTCATTTACACAAGATTGTTTTTATATTGCATATCAGTCTTAGTATTTATTCACCTTTATTTTTGTTTCTTAACATACTCTGAAATACACTCAGTTCTCTAACCTTATTTTCAACTTGCATTCTCTTTATGTTTTGTAATTTCCAGTCAATATTTTTTCTGATTCAGGTTTTTTAAGCTTTGCAGTTTATCATCCACTATTGTTGATATCACATTAAACTCTCTTACCTTAATTTTAGGTATGTCTTTTACAGTCTTGATTGTTTTAGCCGTGAGATGTTCATTGTGACTAGTGTATAATTCTTCTGGATGATTTTCATTGTTAGATTTCTTTATGTTTCTATGTAAATGTAACACCATTCCATCTTCAGTTTTTATTCTGAAAGCACAGAGTCTCATAATGCTCTCTAAACGCATCTTTTTGCATTATCTTGTCATCGCATCAATGAGGTAGTGCCAGGAAACAGACAAAGAATGGCCCATCCACTCATATACAAATATATAGACATAAACACCCACATATGCACATATACATACATATACATATTAAAATATACATACATATACATACACATACTGACATATATATACCTACACATGTACACATTCATACATTCTTGCCTTCATCCATTCCTGTCGCTACCCTGTCCCACAGGAAAACAGCATCGCTATCCACTGTGTCAGCAAATTAGAGCCAGGAAAAAAGACAAAAAAAGCCACATTCGTTCACAGTCTCTAGCTATCATGTGTAATGCATAGAAACCACAGTTCCCTATCCACATCTAGGCTCCAAAGATCTTTCCATGGTTGACTCCAAACGCTTCACATGCCCTGGTTCAGTCCATTGACAGCATGTCAACCCCAGTATACCACATCGTTCCATTTCACTCTATTCCTTGCATGCCTCTCACCTTCCTGTATGTTCTGGCCCTGATCACTCAAAATTTTTTTCACTCCATTCTTCCACCTCCAATTTGGTCTCCTGCTTCTTGTTCCCTCCACCTCTGACCCATATATCTTCTTTGTCAACCTTTCCTTACTCATTCTCTCCATATGTTCAAACCATTTCAACACCCCCCCTCTTCTGTTCTTTCAACCACATATATTTAGTGTTACTGATCTCCTCTTGCAATAGGTTACACCATGAGTAAAAAGTTATTTTCTTGAAGCTGTATCATTAGAAATACATCATGATCTCAAATAGCAAGAAAGATGCATTCTTGACTTATACCTATTAAGTGAAACATCCATTAAATGTGGTCATTATAACGTATTTCATATGGAGTTGCTGATAGTGAGCCAATTGCCAGGGAAGTATATTACCAGTACTACTTTCCCGGGTATCAAGGAGGGTTAGTGATGGCTGCGTAGTGAGCCAGCACTTATGTGATTGTCAGGTTGCACTCCTCTGACCCAGGTAGCTCTCTTTTCTTTCTGCTTCACCCACATGTAGACTACTGGCATTTTTTCACAAACGTACAATCTCTCCATGTCGTACATAACACTTGACAACAATTACACAACTCATTCTTCGTAATTCTAGATTTTCCTGTTGTGAGCAGTGTGTACTAGCCTTGCCTTTTGGCAGAATGGTAAGGGCAATAGTGAAGCAAGAGGCAGTTAGTTAGAAGTAGTTGGTAGGAAGATTAGGGTGGAGCATTAGGTAGTGGTAATCAGTAGGAACACTAGGCAGGAGCATTATGTAGAAACATTAATTAGAAGTAGTCATTAGGTAGGAGCCTCTGCAAGCACTGCTGTGCTAGAGTTGCCATCTGTCTGGTAAGGGTATGGTACTAAAGGCTAAGACTATTGCCTGGCACCCCTTTGAGGGAGTTCTAGCTGGGAACAGGCCTCAAAAATATAGTTCAAGAGAGAGAGAGATGAATTCCTGACAGCATCAATTCTTACACTCATAAGTGCTGTAGGATGACTTACATTGTTAATAGTATTGGCTCTGCAGATGTTATTTGGTGTTTGATAGATAATGCAAATGCATTGTCTACCTAGAAATGGTATAAAGCTAAACTTAGTCAACATTCACAAGTTTTTTGAACTTAGTGTTGTTAATGATTGCCCCCTTGCTTCAACAATGTACCTACACTCTCCTGGCCCTCTCTCCAACATCTCCTGTGGCTTATTCCTTTTGTGGGAAATATTCATTGCTACTTAGGATATGGTGGACTGGCTGGTTCTTTTTATCCTTTTATTGTTATCAAATATCATTTTCTTGATTGTGGAAGCTAATCCAAGCGACTTGCGTTCCTTAACCTTTTATATCATATGAATCTTTTTTTATGTTTTTATCAATCTGTCTTGGGTGCCGTCAATACTTTATGTGTACTTGTATGCCGTTTTCCCAGATTGGTTTTAAATTGTTTTCAACACACAAAGGAGATAGTTAAAAAGAGGGCAACTGAAATTGAACTGATGTAAATTATGCTGGGAAGTACACAACCAGGTAAGAAATATAAACAAATACTCCATAGAGGCAAGCTGGCTGACTTTATGAAAGTGAACAATCTACATAAGCCAGGACAGCATGATTTCAGGGTGGAAAGATATTGCCTTTTTGAGTTGTGTTACCCTTATAATAGGACTGTTGAAGCCCAAGAAAACAGAAAAGGCTGATGTGATTTACACAGATATGCAAGAGCATTGACAAATGTGACCTTGGTATCATGGAACATAAAATGCAAAGATGGGAATGATATGAAAAATTGGAAGATGGATAAGCAACATTTTAACTAATAGATCACATATAGTAGTAAACCATGCCATCTTCATTGCCTCCATAGTATAAAGTTCAGTTCCCCAAAGAACTGCACTTAAACCCCAACTGCTTCTTGTTCTTATATCTGACATTGACACTTACTTACACCACTGTATCATGTCATCCTAGAATAAGTATGAAAATTATGTCAATAGAAGATGCTGAAAGGCTGCAAAGAGACATAAATAAAGTCTTTAAGTGGGTAACCAAGAGCAACATGCTGTCCAGTGGAGATAAGTTTCAACTCCTCTGGTATGAGGAAAATAATGAAATAAAAAACAAGTACAGAATACCGGACAGACACAGACATTATAAACCAGTTGAATAATGTGAAAGACCTGGGAGTAATAATGTCTGACGACCTTACCCTCAGCGAACACAGCGAAACAACGGTTGCCTCACGCAGAAGGATGGTAGGCTGGATCCTGCGGACCTTCAAGGCAAAGGAAGACAAACCAATGATGGCATTATACAAGGGGTTAATTCCTTCACAAATTGAATATTGCAGCTTTCTAACATCTTCCTACAAGGCGGGCAAAATTGCAGAATTAGTAAGTGTTCAGAGATTTTTCACTATCCATATATATTAATGTGGTGAAGGGTCTAATATACTGGGAATGGCTGAGATCTCTGTGAGGCTATACTCCCCAGATCTCAAACGGGAGTGGCATATCATGCTATAAACCTGGAAAATCAAAGAAGATATGGCTCCCAACTTACATTCTGAAATAACATCTTACTAACTCGACAGGCATGGAAGAATTTCTACCTCTGAAATCCAGAGGTGCGATAGGCACAAACAGAGAGAACACCTTAAACAGCCCGGGGCCAAACACTCATCGAAATCACCTTTCCTACTATCGTCAGAAACAGCATAGGATGCTTAACAGAGAAGTTCAAGAGTGCACTGGACAAGTACCTTCAAAGTGTATTAGACCATCCAGGCTGTAGGGGCTGTGTGGGCCTGTGGGCTGCAAGCTTCCAACAGCTTAGTCGACCAACAAACCAATCCAACAGCCTGTTCCACTCTGGGCTGTGGGAGTGAAGACCGTAGGCTTCATCATGTATAGTGTGGGGCGGTAGCTGGGTGCTGGAGGGAAGTGAGCCCTAACGTAGGGAGTTAGCTGGGTACTAGAGGGAGGTGAGCCGGGGTGTGGGGCTGTACCTGCTTACTGGAGGGAAGAGGTTGCTAGTTTAGAGTGCTTATATTTTGGTCTTCAGTGCAGCAGTTGGTTGGGAGCAGATTGCTGAGTGCTCATGTGTTATCAGCCTCCTGCCGGTTCTGTTTGAGGAGATAGTGGTTGTCATGATGTGTAGGTCATGATAATGGTGACTTTGGTGTGGGTTCTACTGGTATGTGGCGCTTCTCGTGTGGTGGATGCTGTGGAGGGAGAGCCCCACGCCTGGTGGAGGTGATGGTTGCTGTGGAGGGAGAGCCCCACGCCTGGTGGAGGTGGTGGTTGCTGTGGAGGGAGAGCCCCACGCCTGGTGGAGGTGGTGGTTGTCGTGGAAGGAGACCCCCACGCGTGGCAGTCTGTCCATGAATGCAAATCAGACCCCAGACAATATAAGGCATATGTTCCCTGCAATTTCTCAATCTCTTGTTCGAAATGATAGAGACGTATATGTAGGATTCAGATGAGTGTTTCCAGTCGTCTCTACTGGATGGTCCAGACCGTCTGTATGGTATTTGAGTGGCACGTTCGTCAGTTTGTGTCATGTACATTGAAGGCAGGTGTATGACTGCGTGTGCATTATGTGCATATAAGGCAGGTTTAACTCCATATTATGGAAACGTTTGGCAGCATCCCCCCGGTTCAGTGTCCAGCAGCCAGCACCCTCTCCCTGACTCAGTGTCCAGCAGGAAGCACCCTAAGCCTGGCCTAGTGTTCAGCAGGCAGCACCCTCACCCTGACCCAGTGTTCAGCAGGCAGCACCCTCACCCTGACCCAGTGTCCAGCAGCCAGCACCCTCGCCCTGGCCTGGTGTCCAGCAGCCAGCACCCTCTCCCCCTGGACTTCCTCCAGCAGCCAGCACCCTCACCCCTGGACTGGTCCAGTACACCGTACCATAACTTCTGGCCGCTGTCATCTTACCCACCAGTCTTCCCCTCCCGTAGCTCTCTGCTAGACTCCGCTAGTTGGCTGTTGCTCCCGGCTCGCCATGACAAAACTCGCACATTTATATCGTATTGCTGCGCTCCGGCCATTTGCACAAGTTAGCAGTGGTGCGTTCCCCTACCCACCCGCCCCCGACCCACGACCCACTACCACCCCACCCTTACTTTCGGCCCCAATAGGAAGGATACTGGTGCAGAGAATGGATATTCCCAGCGAGTAATGTATTTGCATTTGTGACGGCAAAGGCGAGGGCGGCTGGTGGGTGGGTGGACCCCGAGGAGTATGGACCGGGCCAACAGCAGCAGTGGCAGTCCCGTCAAAACTCCTCTTTTTATTATTATTATTATTATTATTATCATTATTATTATTATTATTATTATTATTATTATTATTATTATTATTATTATTATTATTATTATTATTATTATTATTATTGTTGTTATTATTATTATTATCATCATCATCATCATCAGGCACTTGATGACGTGACTGTGAACAGTAGCGAAAGTGAAAGTGTGTGTATGTGTGTGTGTGTGTGTGTGTGTGAGGGGCATGGGGATGCTTGCAGTATCATGTCTTTCAGGGGGAAGGGGGACGCTGGGAGTCAAGTTTCGT
The DNA here is from genome assembly GCA_032361765.1 of Panulirus inflatus. Taxonomy (NCBI): domain Eukaryota; kingdom Metazoa; phylum Arthropoda; class Malacostraca; order Decapoda; family Palinuridae; genus Panulirus; species Panulirus inflatus. The sequence goes on from JAUUDY010104123.1 coordinate 13,038, forward strand.
TCAGGGGGAAGGGGTCTCTAAGTGTTTAGTGGCCCTCAGGGGAAAAGGGACGCAGAGAGTCTCCTGTTCAGGGGAAGGGGAACACATAGTCAAGTGTTGTTCAGGAGAAGGGGGACGCTGAGAATCAAGTGTCGTTCAGGGGGAAAGGGAGTGCTGAGTGTTTAGTGTCGCTCAGGGGAAGAAGGACGCTGAGGGTCTCCTTCAGGGGGAAGGGGGGCAGAGAGTCAAGTGTCCTTCAGGGGGAAGGGGAAGCTGAGTGTCTAGTGTCCTTATGGGGGAAGGGGGACTCTGAGAGTCTGGTGTCGTTCAATAGAAAGAGGGACGCTGAGATTGTCGTCTCATTCTAGGGGAGGGTAACACAGTTCAAGGGAAGGAAGACGCTGAGTGTGGTGTCATTCAGGTGGAGGGAGAGGGTGGTAGTGTGGCGTGGTTCAGCGGAAGGGAGAGGGTGGTAGTATGGCATGGTTCAGGTGGAGGGAGAGGGTGGTAGTGTGGCGTGGTTCAAGGGGAGGGAGAGGATGGTAGTGTGGTTTGGTTCAGGGTAGTGGGAGGGAGGTAGTGTGGCATGGTTCAGGGGAAGGAAGGGGATGGTAGTGTGGCGTGGTTCAGAGGAAGGGAGAGGGTGGTAGTGTGGCGTGGTTCAGAGGAAGGGAGAGGGTGGTAGTGTGGTGTGGCGGAGGGTGGTAAAGGGAGAGGAGCCGGACGGTTATCATGGCCTGCTGGACGGTCCGCTCCTCGCTTGTCATTCATGAATATTCAGGTCTGGGTTATCTACTCCTCAACCCCAGGACACCCCATTCCATCCCCAGGACACCCCACTTTCACCCCTAGGACACCCCTTTCCATCGCCAGGCGCCCTACCTCCACCCTCAAGACCCCCACCTCCATCCCAAGTCATTCAACTCCCACCCAGATGACACTCCACCCTCAAGACCCCACCTTCACCCCAAGACACTCCACCCTCAAGACCCCACCTTCACCCCAAGACACTCACACCCTCACCCAGAGGGCAATCCACCCTTAGGACCCCCCGCCCCCCACCTCCACCCGAAGACACTCCATCCCCACCACAAGACACCACACCACCACCCCAAGGATTCTGCATCCCCCAGACCCCCACCTTCA
>JAUUDY010104234.1:0-14162 GCA_032361765.1 Panulirus inflatus
AAAAAAAAAAAAAAAAAAATATATATATATATATATATGATAATGATAAGAATAATAATTTCCCATACCTTATATGTTCTTGTTCCAGGTATAGTGATTTTTCCGTACCTTTCATGTACTTGTTCCAGGTATAATAATTTTCCATACTTTTCATGTACTTGTTCCAGGTATGATAATTTCCCATACCTTACATGCACTTGTTCCAGGTATAATAACTTCCCATGCCTTTCATGTCGTAAGATTATTATTTTACAGTAGAGATAGCGTCATTTTTTATATTGTTATAGATCACAACTTTCCACCAACAGAAACGAAGACCCTGCTGGAAGAACTCTCCCATACTGTTATTGCTCACATCCTCATGGAAACCAACACTTTACAAGGTAATACTTTGTGAACCAGTACTTTCCTTGCATAACTTGTGAGCCAGTACTTTCCCAGCATAACTTGTGAACCAGTACTTTCGTAGTATAACTTCAAAACCAATACTCTCCTAGCATAACTTGTGAACCAGTACTTTCCCAACATAGCTTGTGAACCAGTACTTTTCCAACATAATTTGACAACCAATTCTTTCTCAGTTTAACTTGAGAACCAGTACTTTCCTGGCATAACTTGAGAACCAATACTCTCCCAGCATATCTTGTGAACCAGTACTTTCCTGGCGTAACTTGAGAGCCAGCAGTTTCCCAAAATAACTTGAGAACCAGTAGTTTCCCAAAATAACTTGAGAACCAGTGGTTTCCCCAGCATAACTTCAGAACCAGTACTTTCCCAGTATAACCTGTGAGCCATTACTTTCCCAGCATAACTTGTGAACCAGTACTTTTCCAGCATACCTTGAGAACTACTACTGTCGAAGCATAACTTGAAAACTAGTACTCTCCTAGCATAACATGTGAACCAGTACTTTCCCAACATAGCTTGTGAACCAATACTTTCCCAACATAGCTTGTGAACCAATACTTTCCCAACATAATCTGACAACCAGTACTTTCTCGGTTCAACTTGAGAACTAGTACTTTCCCGGCATAACTTGAGAACAAGTACTTTTCCAGCACAACTGGAAAACCAGTACTTTGCGGCATAACTTGTGAGCCAGTACTTTCCTAGCATAACTAGTGAACCAGTACTTTCCTTGCATAACTTGAAAGCCACTCTTTCCCAACATAACTTGAAAACCAATACTTTCCCAGCATAACTTGAGAACCAGAACTTTCCCAGTATATCTTGAGAACCAGTACTTTCCCACCATAATTTGAGAACCAATACTTTCCCAGCATCTCTTGAGAACCAATATTTTCCCAGCTTCTCTTGAGAACCAGTGCTGTTCCGGCATAACTTGTGAGCCATTACTTTCCCAACAAAACTTGTGAATAAGTAATTTACTGGCATGATTTGAAAACTACTTCTTTCCCAACATAACTTGAAAATCAGCACTTTCCCAGCATAACTTAAGAACCAGTACTTTCCCAAAATGACTTGTGAAATAGTACATTTCCTACATAACTTGAGAACCAGTACTCTCCTAGCATGACTTGAAAACCAATACTTTCCCAGCATAACTAGTAAACCATTACTCTCGCAGCTTAACTAGTGAACCATTACTTTTCCAGCATAACTTGTGAACTAATACTTTCCCAGCATAACATGTGGACCAGTACTTTTCCAGCAAGGCTTTTCAAACCATTATTCTCCCAGCATAACTTGTGAACCAATACTGTCCTGGCATAACTTGAAAATCAGTACTTTCCCAGCATAACTTGTGATCCAGTACTTCCCAACATAACTTGTGAGCCAATACTATTCCAGCATAACTCGTGAACTAGTACTTTACTGTCATAACTTGAAAACCACTCCTCTCCCAGCAAAACTTGAAAACCAGTACTTTCCCAGCATAACTTAAGAACCAGTACTTTCTCAAAAAAGCTGTGAACCAGTACTTTTCCTACATAGCTTCAGAGCCATTACTTTCCCTACATGACTTGTGAACCAGTACTTTCCCAGCATAACTTGTAAAGTATTACTTTCTCAGCATAACTTGTTAAACAGTACTTTCCTGGCATAACTGGAGAACCAATATTTTCCCAGCATAACTAGTGAATCATTACTCTCCCAGCATAACTAGTGAACCATTTCTTTCCCAGCTTAACTTGCTTAACTTGTGAACCAGTATTTTCTCAGCATAATTATGAACCAGTACTTTTCCAGCATGGCTTGTGATCCATTACTCTCCCATGATAACTAGCGAACCAAAACTTTCCCAGCATAGCTTGTAAACGAGTACTTTCCCAGAATAACTTGAAAGCCAGTACTTTCCTAGCATAACTTGTGAACCAGTACTTTCCTAGCATAACTTGTGAACCAGTACTTTCCCAGCATAGCTTTTTATCCAGTACTTTCCCAGCATAACTTGTGAATAGTACCTTCTTGGCATAACTTGTGAACCATTACTTTCCTGACATAACTTGTGAACCAGTACTTCCCCAGCATAACTAGCAAACCATTAGTTTCCTCGCATAACTTGTGGACCAGTGCTTTCCCAGCATAACTTGTGACTCAGTAGTTTCCTAGCATGCCTTTTGAACTAATACTTTCCTGGCACAACTTGTGAGCCACTAATTTCCCAGCAGAATTAGTTAACCATTGCTCTCCCAGCATCACTTGAGAACTGGTACTTTCTCAGCATAACTGGAAAACCAGTAATTTCGCAGCATATTTTGTGAAACTACTTTCCCAGCATAACTTGAAAACCAGCACTTTACCAGCATAACTTGAGAACCAGTACTTTTCCGGATGAACTTGAGAACTAGTACTTTCCCGACATAATTGAGAACCAGTACTTTTTCAGCATGATTTGAGAACCAGTACTTTTCCAACATAACTTGTGAAGACAGCACTTTCCTAGCATACCTTGTGCAGTATTTCTTTCCCAGCATAACCAGTGAACCATTACTTTCCCAGCATAACTAGTGAACCATTAGTCTCCCAGCATAACTTGAAAACCAAAACTTTCCCAGCATAACCTTTGAAACCGAACTTTCCCCAGGATAATTTGAAAACCAGTACTTTCCCAGCATAACTTAAGAGCCAGTACTTCCCAACATAACTTGTGAACCAGTATTTTCCCAACATAACTTGTGAACCAGTACTTACCTGGCATAACTTATAAACCAGTACTTTCCTAGCATAACATGTGAGCCAATACTTTCCCAGCATAACTAGTGAACTATTACCCTCCCAGCATAACTAGTGAGCCATTACTCTCTCAGCATAACATGGGAACCAGAACTTTCCCAGCATAACTTGTGAAACTGGAATTTCCAGGCATAACTTGAAAAACGGTACTTGTCTGGCATGACTTGAAAACCGTTACTCTCCCAGCATAACTTGAAAACCATTACTTTCTCAGTATAACGTGAGAACCTGTACTTTCCTAGCATAACTTGAGTACCAGTAATTTCACAGCATAACTTGAGAACCAGTACTTTCCCAGCATAACATGAGAACCAGTACTTTTCTAGCATAACATGTGAGCCGTTCCTTTTCCCAGCATTACTTTGAACCGGTACTTTCCTGGCATACAATTGAAAACCACTACCTTCCCAGCATACCTTGAAAACCAGTACTTTTCCATCATAACTTGAGAGCCAATATTTTCCCAACATAACTTGTGAGCCAATGCTTTCCCAATATCACTAATGAACCAGTACTTTCCCAGCATAATTTGTGAACCAATACTTTCCCAGTATAACTTGTAAACCATTACTTTCTCAGCCTAACTTGGGAACAATTACTTTCAGCTTGAGAACTAATGCTTTCCCAGCATAAGTAGAGAACCATTTCTCTCCCAGTATAACTAGTGAACCATTAATTTCCTATCATAATTTGAGAACCAGTACTTTCCCAGCATAACTTGTGAACCAGTACTTCTCCTACGTGGCTTGTGAACCATTACTCTCCCAGCATAACTAGTGAACCAGTACTTTCCGAGCATAAATTGTGAACCAATACTTTCCCAACATATCTTGAGAACCGGTACTATCGAAGCATAACTTGTGAACCAGTGCTTTCCCAGCATGACTAGTGAACCGGTACTTTCCCAGCATAACTTGCGAGCCAATACTTTTCCAGCATAACTAATTAACCAATACTTTCCCAGCATAAATTGTGAATCATTACTTGCCCAGCATAACTTGCGAATCATTACTTTACCTTCATAACTAGTGAATAATTACTCTCCAAGCATAAGTTGTGAACCAGTACTTTTTCAGCATAGCTTGTGAACCAATACTTTACCAGTACAACTAATGAACCAGTACTTTCCTAGCATAACTTGTGAAGCATTACCTTCCAAGCATAACTTGCGAAATAGTACTCTACTGGCATAACTTGAGAACCAGTACTTTCCCAGCATAACTTGTGAACCATTACTCTCCCAGTATAACTAGTGAACCAGTAATTTTCCAGCATAAATAGTGAACCATTACTCTCCCAGCATAACGTGAGAACTAGGACTCTTTCAGCATAATTTGGGAACCAAAACTTTCCCAGGAAGACCTTTGAAACAGTACTTTCCCAGCATAGCTTGAAATCCAGTACTTTCCCAGCATTACTTGTGAACCAGTGCTTTTCCAACATAACCAGCGAACCAGAACTTTCCTGGCATAACTTGTAAGCCAGTACTTTCCTAGCATAACTTGTGAGCAATTACTTTCCCAGCATAACTAGTGAAATATTACTCTCCCAGCATAACTAGTGAGCCATTACTCTCTCAGCATAACTTAAGAACCAGAACTTTTCCAGCATAACTTGTGAAACAGGAATTTCCAGGCATAACTTGGAAACCAGTACTTTCCTAGCATAAATTGAGAACCAGTACTTTCCCAGCATAACTTGAGAACGAGTACTTTCCCGGGATAACTTGAGAACCAGTACTTTCACAACATAACTTGTGAGCCATTACTTCCCAGCATAACGTTTGGACCAGTCTTTTCCTGGGATGACTTGAAAAACGCTACTTTCCCAGCATAATTTGAAAACCATTACTTTCTAAGCATAACTTGAGAACCAGTACTTTTCTAGCATAACTTGAGAACCAATACTTTCACAGCATAACTTGAGAACCAATACTTTCCTAGTATAACTTGAGAACCAGTACTTTTCTAGCATAACATATGAGCCATTACTTTCCCAGCATTACTTTGAACCAGTGCTTTCCTGGCATACACTTGAAAACCACTACCTTCCCAGCACAACCTGACCATTACTTTCCCATCATAACTTGAGAACCAGTACTTTCCCAACATAACTTGTGAACCAATGCTTTCCCAACATAACCTGTGAACTAGTACTTTCCCAGCATAACTTGTGAACCAGTACTTTCCCAGCATAATTTGTGAACCAGTACTCTCCCAGCATAACTTGTGAACCAGTACTTTCCCAGCATAACTTGTGAACCATTACTTTCCCAGCATAATTTGCGAATCCGTACTTTCGCAGCATAACTAATTAGCCATTACTTTCCATGCATTACTTGTGAACCATTACTTTCCCAGCATGGTCAGGTGGCAACTGACTGGAAACTAGCAAATGTTACTCCTATATATAACTCCTATATATAACGTCAATGTTAAGTAAAATGATGGAAAAAATACTACGAGATAGAATTGTCAACGTTTCTAGAAGAGCACAAAATTATATCTGACAACCATCACGGTTTCCGCTATAGAAGATCCTGCCTGATGAATTTGCTGGAATTTTTAAGTGATAACAGAACTGGGACGTAAAATTACCGTCTGATGTGGTATATTTAGATTTCCAAAGGGCTTTCGATAAAGTACCTCACAAGAGACTTTTACATAAAACACACGGAATCGGTGAAGAACTGTGTACATGGATCAGAGACTGGCTTACCGGAAGAAAGCAGCGTGTAGTATTAAACGGCGATGCCTCAGATTGTCAAAACGTAACGAGTGGTGTGCCACAGGGATCGGTCCCAGGACCACTTCTTTTCATGATAAACTTTAATGACATAGAACTCGGTCTCATATCTAAGATCTCTAAGTTAGCTGCCGATGCTAAACTAGGAGGTAGAGCTGTAAACATCTGGGACTGCGAAATGATTGAGAGAGATCTTAACTTACTAGCAGAGTGGTCAGACAGATGGCAAATGAAGTTTAATGTAGACAAGTGTAAAGTTATGCAATTTGAAGACAAGAATATACGTTACGACTACAAACTATTTGGAAACTCTCTAACTAAAGTAAATGAAGAAAAGAACCCTGGAGTTGTCATTAGCAACAATTTGAAATATACTCAACAGTGTCAAGCAGCAAGTAAAAAAGGCAACCAAATGTTAGGTTTCATAGCCAGGAACATAGATTATAAGACACCAGAAACAATTCTCACACTTTATAATTCTCTAGTAAGACCTCTCCTTGAATATGCAGTCCAGTTTTGGTCCCCAAACTATAAAAAAAAAGATGAAGAAAAATTAGAGCAAGTACATAGACAAGTGACAAAATTGATCCCATCCTTAGAAATCTAGCATAAGAGAGGCTAAAATTATTGGATCTCTTCACCCTTAAAAAACGTAGACTTTGCATTCGATAATGTAAGTCACTGATGTGGGAAGAAGCTTCTTTCCCTATAGGTGTGTTGAGCACAGGAGTAAGTTACCGTCAGATGTAGTGAATGCTAAGACTATAAGTAACTTCAAAAGTCGTTTATATTCAGGTATACTTCGAGATAAAAACTATATAAATGACAGTGGTAACAGGGACAGTAGAAGGCTAATGTGCAGCAGCAGGGAGCCTGTGATAACTTAGAAAACTGCTGAGCAGAATTACATTTTCTTGTCAAGTTAAATTTTTCTTTTTCCCAGACAACCCAGTTGAGGGCCAATCAGGCCTCCTGTTGTCTGTCTTTCTCTTGTAAACACATCAGTACATGTTTAGGAAAGCACTTCCTTCATCCAAGCTTGCTAAATACTACTCAAATTTTCCAGTCTCTTCCTCATGCAAATCTCTCTCAATTTCATCTCTTCCATTATAATTTTTACTGAACTTTACTCCTAAATATCTAAGCTAATCCTAATCTTTCAATTCTTGAACATGCTGACTATCATCACACTGTGATCTCACATTTCTTTTAAGACCTCAAGTCTTGCATTAAATACCTTAACTGACTTTCAGCATTCTCCTTGCACATATATCCCTTAAGTGGCCTAAAATTCTGTCTTCTATCCTCCTCTGATTCAGCTGACAGCAGAGCATTACCTGCATAAAGCAAATGTAGTAAATTACATCTTGTTACACCAAGAAACAGGGGAACAAATTCAAAAAAAATTTTTGGTGCCTCAGATTTTAGACATGATTTTAGGTATATTCACACCATTGAATAAGAATATGGCCTTCATTTCCTTCTAGCAGCTTTAGTTTTTGAGATAATGCATTTATCAGTAAATGTATCTCTCATGAGCATAGATAGTTCTCAGCAGAGCTTAAAATGTGTGCTTCTATACAATGGCAACAAATATGGATCAATTCCAATTGGTCACTCAACTAAGATGACTGAACAGCAGGAAACAATCGCCCTGATCTTACAGAAGATATCATACCACGATCACCAATGGCTAATCTGTGTGGATCTTACGATGATAACCTTTCTCCTGGGTCAGCAGAGTGGATACACCAAGTATCCCTGCCTTATCTGTCTCTGGGATAGTAGAGCTAAGGTTAAGCACTGGGTGAGAAAACAATGGCCTCTGAGAGAAAACATGGTTGTTGGAGAAAAGAATGTAATTGCAGAACCCTTGGTTAATAGAGATAAGATCATTTTATCACCACTGCACATCAACCTAGGTTTAATGAAACAGTTTGTAAAGGCTTTAAACAAAGAAAGGGACTACTTTGATTACATATGCAGAAAATTTCCAACGCTGAGCATGGAGAAACTGAAAGCAGGCATTTTCAAAGGGCCACAAATCAGGGAACTCATGAAAGACTCACTTTTCCAAGATTCAATGGATAAGCTGAGGCAGATGCATGGTCTTTGTTCACTCTGGTTGTAAGGAATGTTCTTGGGAACCAAAAAGCAGGTAAATACTATGGGCTAGAGGAGAACATGCTCTCTTCTTTCCATCAACTTGGCTGTAAAATGAGCATCAAAGAGCATTACCTCCACAGCCACTTGGATCGTTTCCCAGACAACCTTGGTAACCTAACCGAGGAATAGGGTGAACGATTCCACCAAGAAAGATACCAGGGACACTGGGATACCAATATGATGGCAGATTACTGCTGGACCATTCAATGAGATTGTCCTGGGGTAGCTCACCACAAGAAGTCTTTTAAACGTGAGATGTCTGAGTAAAAGAACACTGTATTAATGATATAAAACTTTCTGTGCTTGTTTCACTATTATCTGAGTCTATGGATGTAATTTAATCATAAATAAGCAAATTCTACTTGTATGAAGCCATTTTCTATATCAAAAAGGCAACAATTAATGATTTGTAGTCATCAATCCTTGTGCCCGATTGGTTGTATGCATAGCAATTACCGGTATATCATATCTCGATAACCAGAACTTATAGAGAAAAACTGATGACATATTTAGAATCAGCGACCAAAATTTACCTAAAAAAAAGTCCTAATATTTCAGGCACCAAATTCTGTGTAACCTTATAATTAATACACTGACATCATCCCAGGTTTGTATCATCCTCATCCAAAAAACACTAAATACCCAACATGACTTGATGCACTCTTATGTTCATCTCACATCATGACCTTATATCACCACCTACTCTCACACAGTTACACTACTGATTTCATAATAAAAGCTGTTATTAGCATTCAAAAACCTTCTTTACGAATATATAGAACTAAAACTTCCCAACAGCTTTCCTATTCACTTTATCATGTCTTGTAAATCCATAAATGCTCTATATACTTCTTCTTTTTCTCTTAAACTATCTCCATATAGACAAGTACTTCAAAATCAATTTGTTTATCTTTATAATATAGCTTTCTTCCCTTTGTATTAGTTCACAGCTGCCTACATGAGCATTTATAGAAAAAAGATGTTTCTTCTCCAAGTAAAAGTTGCATGGATGCCTCTACACTGTGGTATACATAAGTCTCTAGAACACATTCTTGGACTGCAAGTGTTTATTTATCTACCTTCTAATTTTACTCCCCTACGTCCTCCTTGCTATCTTATTTATTTATATTTCTATATCTTTTGAAATGAAACCTTGAATATGGTTTTATAAAAAAGTTGGTGCCTATGAGAAATTTTATCTTCACAACAGAAGTAATAGTTAAGGTATAAGGAAGTGAGAGATTTCTTTTACTGTTTATCGTTATTCATTTTTCTTATCTTGATATTATTCTTTTTTAAAGACAAATGATTAGAAAAAGTGGTGTCCATAATACAATTGTATCTACACAAGAGAGAAATGATATATAATACACAATAAATCATATCATAAGAGTCGCCATCTATTTGACTGAATCTGCTTTAAGATGTTCGAGCAGTTCCTTCAAACTTGGTCGATCACGGGGCTCCTTCCTCAGGGCCATATCCACCATATCCATGGAGCGGGAGGTGTCACCCGGAATATGTTTCAAAATCTCGCTCATCAAATAGCCAAATGAATACACGTCGGATGCTGTTGTGCTTGGCCCTCCAATGGTGACCTCCGGAGCAAGCCAGGGGAAGTCAGACTGGTCGCACTCCAAACCGACCTCCTTACCCTGACTACAGGCAAGGCCGAAATCGATAATGTTCACCTCGGGAGCCTCCGTGGTACCGCTGATGATAATATTGTCAGACTTGAAATCGTTGTGAATAATCTGCTTCTCGTGGATCTCCAGCAGCCGATATCCTGCCTTGATCCCCAGCTCCCGGAGGTCGAAGCCAGTGTTGACTTTGTACAACAGTTGGTAGAGCGAGCGGCTGCCCACTTGGGTCATCAGGAGGGCAGGAGGATATCGGGCATATCCAAGAAGTGTGGGCGTACCTCCAGCCCCATCTAGTCTTCTTAGGATGTCGGCCTCATCCATGAAGACCTGAAGGTGATCATTCCAGTCTCTAGAGACCTTCAGTACGGCGGTGGTACCTTGACATGGCACGAGGTACGCTATACCGTACCTCCCTTTGCCAAGAACCTTCTCCTTGTGGGAGATGAGAGCCTTGATCTGTGGCCTCTTGAGATAGGTCATCTTGAGGGGAGGGGATATATATTGAAAATCTGTGTAATACCCAACCACATCAACTTTGGTATCCCAGACGTTCATAAATATAGTCAAGTGTGTGTATTGAAAACACTCGACAAATATAATCAAGGTGTGAAACATGCTGTAGTAAAGATACCTTTAATGGAGAAAGTATATAAGTTGCATCATTGGCAGGGTTTTAGTGGAGTTGGATTTGTGAAGGTTATGGTAAATGTGAGTCTTTTAGGATGTATTTGAAGATTTTGAGGATGAATTGAACATACATTAGCCATACATAGGTGTAGTAAAGAAGAGTTTGTTGATTGTGTAGATTAGTTGAGATTATAGTAAAGATGACTTTGTTTACTGTGAAGTAAAGATTAGTTCATCAGGAAGGTGGTGTAGATGAGTTTTGTCGTCGATGTAGAGAAGATGAAGTCACTGAGGGTGTACTGAAGATGAGTTTGTTCAGAGTGTAGAAAGGAACTGACTTTTGCAGGTGTAGTGAAGATAAGTTCCTGAAAGGTGTAGTGAAGATAAATTCGTTGATGGTTTGGCGAAGATAAGATCGTTGGTGTAGTGAAGATGAGTACATAGATAGTGTAGTGAAGATGAGTTCGTTGATGGTATGATGAAGTTAAGTTCACTAATGGTGTAGTGAAGATGAGTTCATTGAGGGTGAAGATGAGTTTGTTGAAGGTTTATTGCTTGTAGAACGTATAAGGAAGATTCGTTTGATGAGGATGTTATATTTGAATGAATGTGTTTCTCGAGTGTGAAGTGTTGAGACAGGTGATTAAGGGTCGAGTAGAGATGCAGTTTACCGTAGGATGAAGTGAGGGTACACTTGTGTAGTGTTTACTGAGGATGCGTTTGCTAAGGGTGCAGTAAAGATAGCTTTGTTGAGGGTATAGTAGAGATACACTTATCAAAGATATGTTTGTCGTAGGTATAGTGAAGATGTCTTTGTCAAGGGTGAGTATGAGTTTGATGATATCTTTATATGCATTGAAATTACTGGTGGGTGATAGCAAAAATTTAGATATGCTTTTATTCTCATACATTATGTCCTTTCTGGTTTGGTTCTACCAATTTCTATTTGGCACCAGTTTTCTTTACATGTATTCTGTCTCAAGCATAAATTAACTGGTTTCCCCTGGGGGCTCAATATCAGTGCTGTTTGCAACTTCCAAATGATTTTTGAAGTCCTTTGGCCCAGCGTTGTTGACAGGTTTTGAGTGTTTTTGTGTGCAGATATCGGAAAGGTTCGTGATAAGTGTACAGTGATCCAGCACTTCAGCAGTTGTCAAACGTTACTTCTTCGGCTACGATGGATGTCGCCTCTGTGTCTCACCCTCACATGGGCTTTGGGAGTTAAGTACACAAACATACTATCTCTCAGTCTCTCACACATAGTATTTTACATCATATATCTCATATAACTCGTTCTTCGTAACTTTGTAACCTCTTGCGGTAAGCGCTAAGCGCTAAGCGCTATCCTTATCGTGTGATTTTGGCAAAATCTCGTCGTAAGAAATTGGGTACTCTCTCTCTCTCTCTCTCTCTCTCTCTCTCTCTCTCTCTCTCTCTCTCTCTCTCCTTTGTTAGGTGACGAGCGCTTTGCTAATCAAAATAAGCAATATCAAGGAAAAAAAAAAATAATGTTTTAGTTCACGTACAGGAATCAACACTAGACAGCACGGTCACCAAGCAAGCAGAGCAGGAGTGTATATACAGCATAGGATGTAGAGAATCAGTTTACCAGTAAAAAGGCGGGAACATATTTTGAACTGTCATGAAAAAGTCAAAGAACTTACATAGTCTAGAAAGAAGAAAACAAATCATTCATGCAGGGCAAAAGGTAGAAAGAATCAAATATAAATATCCCACGATTAAAAACTTGTGAAATTGAAAGAAACATCGTTCAAGTTTGTAAGTATTGTTTTTAATATTTGTCAGGAAAGAACTAGACAGAAATAGTCGAGACTCCATCAGGAAAGATTAGATAATTCTTCGGTGTATTTGCTTAATGAGACTAGAAACATAACAGGCGAAATTGCTGGACATTTTAAACGAAATCTCGGCAAACGGTTAAGAACAATTTCAGATGAGCTCAAGGTAAATACGTATGCAATGTGTGTGGTTGCAGGGAGCAACAATATTGTGAAACGAACAGGAAACGCTGTGAGTGCAATATTCTCTCCCTGCCTCACGCAATCTCATAATAGGTACTTGTTTATTCATTATGTCAATCTATACTTTTCGCTTAGAATTCTATCCACAAAAGTATATGCATCAAAAAAGACAGTTCGCAGAAATGCATAGTTGTATATTCAACATTTAGAAACGTTGTAAAAACTTATCTCGCTTTACTTCTCTTGTTTTTTAAGTAGTATCTCTGCGTCCAGTGTTTCCTCAGATTTATGAATAGAACCCATGAATCACATGACATTTACGTCCATTTTCAGGGAAAAATATGATTTACGTTTCGTCCGATCATCGTAAATAGCATATGGATCTATTATCCTATGTCATATTTATTTCACTTTTCATTCTATGGATATCGCGAAAAGTTTCAGATTTAGTGTAAAATATATTAAAGAGAAAGTGGGTACGACATCACCGCTCGTTACTGTAAAACAAATCTCAGAATCAGAATCAAAAATGGGACATGCATGTATCAGTAATGATGAAGACTCCATCTGCTGCACATCAGAAGCTAAGTCCAGGTCTTCAGATGAAAGAGGAACCAAGACTTTTATTCTGATAGCGAATACGTTTGGCTGACTCGGCCCTTCATCAAGGAAAATAGGACACGGGAAGGTAAAGGAAACACACAGGACTCTCATTAGTCTGAGGGGTCCTGGGCTTCAGGCAGACCTCTGGGATCAGCCCAAATGCTGGCTCTTAGAAGATTTCATTCCCGTAAGCCACCCGCGTTTCCCAAATTGGATCCAAGACCATGAAAACTTCATCTCAACTTCATCCCAAAAGCCAATTTTTTTTTTTTATTCACCTAATTTCTGTTTCTTGATACAAATTTGAGAGGGAACTGAAGAATCTTACACCAGAATTGTGGTCCACAAACTGCCGTCGGATGAGTATGGATCCCCTACGGAGCATTTCAGTCACGCCTGAGTTTCCATGTTCCACACCAGGAGGTGCGTTGCAAATATCCCCCCAGGAGATGAGGGAATGATCATGACCTATGTTCGTCGTATTCCTTATATAGAGAGTCCATGTGTTTTACTCTTATAAGATCTGTTGTTCATATAGCACTCAGTCAACCAGGACTACAGTTGAATGTAGTGGTATTTTGCGGACGAAAAGTAAATTTAACCCCAAGGAATCAAACACTAAGGATTCCCGAAGCATGAGCCCGCCATTCCTTATACGTACACACACACACACACACACACACACACACACACACACACACACACACACACACAGATTAAAAAAAGAATGAGCTTGTCTGAAACCCCAGGTAAAAACGTCGTAATTATTTTTCCCTCTGAGCAAATACAACAGCAATTTTTAGCAAAATGATTAACCTCTTCGCTGAACAAGCCTGCAGGAAAATAGTGTCCTTCGCCGAAATATTAGGATTTTATGTCTTGATATTACAGAGCACAAAATCCTTCGTTGATTATGACAGATTTGGAAACTTAAGTAAATGTCGACTGTCACCACGAGTAACCACCTGCCTTCGTTGTTTAAGAAGGATTAACGTTGGAAGATAAGCGATTTGTTACGTGTTGGTTCAGTTTCATGGGTTTTTGAATGTGATGTAGGATTTAGTAAATACTAGCGCAGGAAAAATGATACACACACGCACACACACATATACTAAGGTGTGTGTATGTGTGTGTGTGTGTGTGTGTGTGTGTGTGTGTGTGTGTGTGTGTGTGTATACACTTAAGACAGGAAGGATAT
>JAUUDY010104345.1:3582-14162 GCA_032361765.1 Panulirus inflatus
GAAGAGGTGTTACAAAGGTCAATCCTTGTGAAGCTGGTCTCTACACACAAACTATGGGAAGCAACAGCCAGACACATGCCATGGGTCCAAGCCTTGGTGGCAGGGACACACAGAGTCCATGAAAGCAGTAACTGAAATTATAGCAGTAGAGAAGGGAGAGGGTATCAACATTCCTGTAAATGGAGAGGGATAGCTAGAGAGAGGTATACCAGGAGAATAAATCATAGGGAAGGCTTCTGTTCCCATTCTGGCTGATAGAGAGAATCATCCTATATGAGTGAGCAGTACTCCATACTGGGACAAATAAAACCACAGTAGATATGAAATAGTTTATCCCAAGAAAAATCAGTACAGAACCAATATAAAACCAACTTTTGGGAATGTGAATATCTGTTTTTTCTACCACATGATGTAATAAGACTCACAAAGATAAGGACATCTCTACAATGACAGATACGTTTCCTATGTATATTCACAAGTCATTTTTACCTCCATCTTTACCAAATATTAAAAAGAATCTCCTCCACTCCCTCCACCAACCCCCTACACCCCTTCTATACTCAGAGTTAGGATATAGATGGTGAATTATCTAAAACTAGAGTGGATGAAAACTAACCAAACTGAGGGAAAATGAAGACTAACCAAACTGACAGAAAAAAGAGAGGACACAACTCAGGAAGGAAATTGCATCTGCACCTCTGAATCTCCCACTCCAGCAAAGTTTTCCATACTTCAAACTTTATTTCTCTCTCTAAGGCTCAATTCACAGATGCTGCAAAAGTATAACTACACTAAAGACAGATGGGAAAAAACAAGTATGAACTCACAGTATTAGAAATGAAGCCCATGTCAAGGAGCTTACTAACCACACACAAAAAAATCTTAATGAAACATAAATACTGCAGTACAGCAGCCTGGGATGAACTCCAAAGGCCTCAATCAGAGATGTCACAAATGAACGTGTTGCAAAGAAAGCATAGTTAAGAGACCACTTTCTATTTATCATAAGCTATGATGATGACAACCTGATGGAAAAGGCTTATGACCTTGATCCAAATGGAAATCATCCTCATAACGGTAGTCCTAAAAGAGGCTACAAAAGCAACCAATCACTGTGATGACTCCCAGTATGAGTTAAGATTTCCAACAGCAACATGACAGAATAAACAATGGCGACAAGGAGAAATTTTCCTGGATTTTATACCAACCAATTTGTTCTATGTTTCATTCTCATGAAGCTAGGGACTTTGGGTAAGGAAAGAGCTTTAACCAAACAAGATGCTGGTGGATGCAAAAAAGATAATTTCTTCCAGATAACACAGGAATTTCACCGACACATGAACAAATGGAGGGAGATGAAAAAAAAATCATAGTAACGTGCTCACAAGAATCATAAGTAAAATAAAGAGAAATCTTGAAAAGCTTAAGACTAGTATCCCTATACACAGGTATAGAACGGGACTGCAGTAGGTTAGCCAAAATACACCTGTATTACTCTAGGAGAAACAGTCAACTCATGACATTATGTTTATATTAGCAATCTAATGCTTTTCTGTTAGTATCTTTATGGTTTTGTTTCATGATCTTCATTCTGATGATGTGACAACATACTCCTGATTTCTGAAAATTGGGTTTTTTTCAAATAAAACTAAACTTATGAAAGGAAAGAACATCATATCAAACTGTTATAGCAGTAAGTACTACACAGTTTTTCATATTTCAGATATTATAGATCTAGTATAATGCAATAATATATGCAGTTTAAACCCAAAGATACTTACTGAATTACTACATGAACACAGAGCATTTACAAATTGACATGAAGCAGCCAATGGCTACAAAGAAAAATAATACAACACTGAACTGTATGCCATGGCGAATCACCAAAGAGCACAAAAAGCCTCAGACAAAATTTTGCTGAAATCTAATGAAACAAATAAAGGAATCAACAGAAAAAAAATCAAAATTAGACAATGACTGGATAGTGTCATATCATAGCTCCTTTCAATACAGTACACACATAACTGACAAACACTTGAACCTGCTTGAAGTCTTATGAATGTAATGCCTCTAGTTATATTCAGTTACAGTTACATCATAAACATGAAAATAATTGTCTACCTGTCTATATCTTTGATGCCCATTCCTTTGGGAAACTCCCCTCAAGGGGGTAGCCAGGGAAAAAGAGTCTTCATAACTAGTGAACTCCAGTGCCACTTCTTAGCCCTCAGTGCCTCATCTTTAAGAGGCTGCTGGCAGAGGGCAACTCTAGTTGTTTCCAGAAGCTCCTCCCTAATGTTCCAACTACATGCTTCTACCTAATGTTCCTGCCACCAAGCAACGATTTCTACCTAATGATCCAGCCTAATGCTTTTACCAACTCTACCAAATGCTTCTACCTAATGCTCCAGCCTAATGTTCCTTCCTACTACCACTAATTATTGCTCCTATGATTTTAACAAAAGGCAGGATTCATGCATAGAGCTCATCACAGGAAAATCTGAAGTGAAGAAGAAAGAGTTGTGCGAGTCTATAATTGTCAATTACTACGAGTGACAAGGAGATATTGTATGTCTATGAATAGAATACCAGCAGTCCACATGTGAGTTAGGAAGAAAGAAAAGACAACTACTTGGGTCAGAGGTGCACAACTTGACAAGCACTACAGTGTTGGCTCACTATGCAGCTGATGCTAGCCCTCCTGATACTCAGGTGAGTTGTACCATAATATACCTAACTGGTCAGTGGCTGCCTACCAGCTACTACCTAAAATGAAAACATTTCTTGATGGACAGCTGATGGACAGCTGATGGACAGTGCCATTACCATGTATTTGTTGGATACAAGTGAAACAAGCTGAAATTTCAACCCAGTAACATCTTAGGGATATAATGTTTCAATAAAATGAATGGACATGTTGAATATGTTTACTTTACAAAATATGCATTCTTATGATAACTGATAAAAAGAATTCTTTACACAGGAAAAGAATTGATATGTATAAAATATACAAATATATACAAATATATAAACATCAAAATATTTACAATCAGTTGTATAAACATCTGACCAAAGGAAACAAGGTTGACAATGCATTTAATAGTTCGGCCCAGATGACAAAAATCATTTAATTCAAATATACCACATAATGATTTTGATTTTGGCTTGCATGTGTTATAAACTGAAGGCTATGTAATACTGCATGCTGCTCTTATCCAAACTAAACCATATGAAGAAAAAACAGACAGTAAGGAGTTCATTTTCACAGTTTTCCATTTCTACCAAGTTTATGCATTAATAAGCAACAAGAGGCAGCCAACATAACGCCTTTAATCTTTCCAAAAAGTGCTATTACGTTTCCTACCTCATTTCTTCCTCAAAATCTTAAAAGAAACATAAACCTCTTTAAAAATACAAGATCATTATTTTGCCTAACCTGTGGGGCGAGAATGTCATCTTCCAGTAATCTTTCATCAGTAGGATGAAGCTGTGCACCTGGTACAGGTGTGTATGCATCTGGGTTAATAAGATCGATGGTAACACCCAAGTCATGCTCAGTAAGCACTTCATAACGGTAATTTTTCTCTAGAGAAGTTTGCTTGTAACGCACATACCTGAAAGCCACAGAAGTAGTTACACTAACAAGTGCTTACACAACAAGAAAGCATGCTTTAAGTACTTATACCAGCCAAAAAAAAATCTTTTTCAAGTTTAAGAACTAAAACAAAGCAAAAAAATTTTATGAAAGCAAAGCATAATATATCATAACTGAAAAAAGTAGCACTTACCGATTTGAATCAAAAGGGTAATTGATGAACTTGGGATCAAAGGGAATATCAGGCAGTGTATTGCAGTATTTTACCCTGCTCACTAGATCAGATCTGTGATAGAAATGGAAATATGAAGTACATTCAGTGCACATACAATAAACACGTAATATCTTATTTTGCAATTGCTATTCATTCAAATTTCCTATGAAAATTTATTTCATATCATAAAAACCTTTTCATCTAAGCAAACTTCCTAACATCCAAAGTATAACGACACATATATGCAATATTCCTAAAAACCTGTACCCCTACACAATGCACTTCCATACATGCTGATCTTTAAAATCAACAAAACAAACCCAAGAGAATCTTTCAAAAATGTATGTTTCAAAGGATGGAAAATCATTTCTCCATCACAGGTAGAGCCCAATGAGCATCTGATAGAGAAGCTAAGTGCACAGTGATGGAGCAAAACACCTTGCCATCCTTAGAATAAGGTGTATATATAAGGATTTACCCCCTCCAATTATAATAACACATGAGTACTGAAGATCCATGGGACTTAAAGACTATGAAACAAACAACCCAAGCTTATGACATTACAGGGCGGAAATGAGACAGCACTAAACCTTCATCCACCCAAATTCATTTTCCAACTGCTGGTGCCTATGCCTCTGACTGTTATTGTCAGAAATCACAAAATGTTTTTTGAAAAAGTTGGAATGGGAAGGAAGAAAAAATAAGTGGACAATCTTAACATGACAGAATGATGTTAAAAAAACTTTTCCAGAACTGTAGCAAAACATATCTATTCTTAAGTCTAAATGTCTAATCTTTAGCAAGAAACTGGATTTGGATTTGCCCATAAATGATACTCTTCAAACTTCAGTAAGGTAAATTCTTATGCCTGGATATTGTAATAACTTCAAAAACACAGTGATGCAGTAGGTTTACACATCCATATAGATGTAGTAGGTTTCTAAGTTTACAATAATGCAGTAAGTTTACACCTACACAGACCTATTACAAACCAGGATTTCATTAGATACAGCTGAGCTATACTGTTCATACAACTACCAAGCAAAAAAATTTTTGAAGACCTTTAACAACTTTCATTTAGGCTGAACTAAAGTTCACAAGAGATTCTTCAAAATCTCTCTAAAGGGCCTGATATCATCTCTATATTGCCTACTTTCAATTCAGAATGGAAGGGTGAACATTACATGAAAAATGAACCATTCTCCATCAAAATGTGAATATTCCAAACTTCAAAATTTTGATGTATCCCTACTTGAAGGTGATAAGTCTTTATGAGATTCTGAGGAATATTGTAAGGGAGCTGGCACATATGCAGTAGCCTCCTACAGCACTCTGTAGTAGGTAGTATGCAACACTTGCATACACAAGTTAAATTTTCTTTTCACATCTAAATTCCAAGGAATTTTTATCAATGGATTTGTATTTACTTTCATAATTACAACATGCATGGGATGTCTCAAAGGACTCCCCACAAACCGTACATTTACCAAAATTACTATTGCCTTTATCTTTTGCAAGCCCATATAGTTGACATTTATAACACTAAATTGTGGATAAGATATACCATTTGAAAATGGCTGCTCTCTAATGAATATTTACCTTGTAAGAGATTTCTGCACTGTTGAATGTTATAATCATGGTGATTGTATTCAGTCTTTAACCATAAACTTGGTTATTTTGTTATTCCTTTTACACTAATAATATGTGGATTTCAGTCTTTGAGGTTTCAGCCATCTATTCTTTTGTAGTAGCCGATGAAAAATAATTCCCTTTGATTGAATGAGGTATGGTATCATCCTGAAAGCAGTAAATTTTGGCAAATTGTTTTCTTAGAATTTTTCTATTACTTTTTTACATTGTCTCAATGTCTTCTAACATTACTAATTGGATTTCTTTAACATTCAATTCATCAAATTCCACTGCTAATGCTCTATCACTTACACCAATGTGGCTACAGTTTAAGGTATTAAAATTTCAGAGCAAGTTATCTGTCACCAGAATATTTCAACAACTTCAACATTTTTCTCAAATTCACTAAAATACACAGAGTCAGGCTATATTTCTTCAACTTCATTTTCTAAACCAATATCCTTAGGAGTTTCACTGTCATGAGGTTTGTTTTATTTCCATATCAAGGTCATCAAAGGTCGCTTTCACACTGCTTCTAGAAGGTATACCGAGGTTCTCTTCCAACCATGGTTTGAAGTATTACAGCAAATCCTTCTGAAAGTAAAAGATATCCCAAGTCCTTCATATCATACCATCATTTCCACTAATGTGAACTGTAGAACTTTTCAAAAGACCACCTTATAACCTACCAGTGTAAATACATAGGGAAAGCTACCCCATAATTAGATGAGCAGGGCTTAGCAAAACAACCTGTTCAGACCAAGAGCATTGTAATAGTCTTTCAACTAATAATGTTTAAAAGTGAACAGGAGAAAGTGCTGGGATATCAACAAATCTGATGCTACTTCTGGATCCTCAGGTAACCTCCATTGCTTCTCCCATCAAAAAATGATACAATAAAATGACACAGTCCTCTTCAGGTGGTGTGACAACCTCCACAGTCGTCCAGTTTGCTTCACTGATGGAAAACTTCCGAAATGGGATCTTAAATTCATTCCTCCGCATAAAATTGGATAAATGTGGAAATATCGTCATTATTAAAGTTCACTGCTTTGATTTCCATTCTGGCAATACATGGCATACAAACACAAATCCACAGCACAATTCATGAAACCTTTGCTCTGCGAGAAGGTACCAAGGTGTCAAGGGGGTATTAGAGATTGTGTCCTCAAGGCTCTAAAAGCACATAAAAGATTTGCCAGAAAAGGCAATCCCTAAAGCAGTAATGACAAGGAAAAGAATGTCCAAAATATCTTCAAAGTAAGCTGAAATCAACAGCCTGATTTCTGTGAAAGGTTATGTGGCATCATAAAGATTCTTCTTCCAGGGAGAAGTTTGTGGTATTGAAAAAGTAGATGAACTAACGTCGAGCTCCTTGTGATAGAGCATCTAATCTTATAAAAAAGACTATCAGGTGGCAACAGGTCTCCGTAAAAAAAATCCAGGACTAACTATGAAATAAATGGAGAATGGCAGTTCAACTCTTCTCCAGGTCAAACAGATTCTGCTGATGCTATCTTGACATTTAAGGCCTCAGAAACAAGTCCAAATCCTTCAACCTTAAGGGAAGGCAGGATGAAAACCTAAAGTTTCCTTTGAAGGAAAGGCAGATGGCTGAGGAGCACATATAGGTCCTTGTATCTGTAAACATTTCTTAATATGTACTAGGTCCAATGAAGAGGTTCCAATTTTTCGTAAAAGAATAAAAGGAGCCTCCTTTTATAAAAAAAAAAAGGGAGACATCAACAAGAGGAGAACCATCAGAAACCTATAAGGGGGAAGGATCAGCCAGTACACAGCTTGGGCAGGCTTTGGCTGCCTAACCACAAGCAAGGTAAGGAAATATCTCATGCATCTTGAACTGGTGAGACACCCAAAGTCTAAACCCAACATCCTGCATCAAATGTAGGCCAATCCATGAAAAGAGGGAAACCTTCCCTTTCCTTGATCATTTCAAATGAAAGGCTTTTACAAGATCAGTCCTTTTCTTTAACAAGTTAAATTGATGAAGAAGCTGTTGCACATAAAAGTGAGCCATCAGAATTATGAACTGAAATCCACCACCCGGGTAAAAAAAAGTCTTGAAAAAGTGTAGCAGAAATGTTAAATGTAATGCACATGAGGTTCATCAGCTTCAGTATATCTTTGATGGAAATTAAACATACTTTGGTCCTGCCTGCAAAATAAGCCTGACCCAGAAGCATACCAAGGTCTTAAAGTAAGGAAAACGACAGTCTGAAGGTCAAGTATGGGGATATTCAACAGACTGTACTCCACCAAAGAGCAAAACCCCAATGGTTACCTAACTCCTATTGTAAGTCAATGGGCAGATAACTTTTTACATATTTACTTGGAGAAGAAAAACATACAGAAAAAAAGATAAACAAAGATATAGCACTAAGGAACTGCATGATGTAGTACTGTACACTCATTGGCTTGGAGTAGCCAAGCCCCACACTCTGGCGGGGGATTAAAGCAAGGAAAATGTAAACACTGGTTTGGCTAACCCATCAAACAAAGTCTAAGGTCACCATCAAATTGTGACACAGCTGATGCCAGCAGTAAGCCAAGGTATACAAATCCTCAAGGTACAGCAAAGTACTTACAATCTGTTTTGTGGGAATCTCACAAAAATAAAAATCAATGATACCCAACTGACAACTCTGAGAGCTAGTAAGGAAAGTAAAGAGCAGCAAAAGCTAATTTCAAGTGATGGATACACCTCATTTTGAAGAGAAAATGGTAATTCAACCCCTAACTGAACAATCACCCTCTCAAAAGCTAAATAGGGGCTCTTTGCTAGGTAACAAAATACAGTATCAGTTTCCTAGTTTGTTTTTGAAAAGTAAAACAGCTGCACACTTTCTAAACTATATGAAACATGAAACAAGGTAAAAATATGTGAACAAGATGATCC
Source organism: Panulirus inflatus (assembly GCA_032361765.1). NCBI lineage: Eukaryota > Metazoa > Arthropoda > Malacostraca > Decapoda > Palinuridae > Panulirus > Panulirus inflatus. The sequence goes on from JAUUDY010104345.1 coordinate 11,938, forward strand.
CATCAGAAAGGGAAGAAAAATTTTGGCAATGTAAAACAAAAAAAGAAAACTGGTATGAAGCCAAAATTTCAGTAAGTGGCATCCATATTTGTGGAACATGTTTGCATAGGTGAAGATAAAAATATTACTCAAGGACTATATAACATCAACTAAAAAATGAAAAACTTGAAAACTACCTTAATTAGAAACAAAGAAACAACAAATTCTGTCTGTTCCTAAATCTTACTTCAAACTAGTCATTCTAACTCTTGTACTTGTATCATTACTTTGAGTCTGACAAACTTAATTTCCTCCGACAACATTCCTTAATCATCATGCAATTGCAATATCATCCATAATCCAACCCAGATCTCTTGTACCATACATTTTCTTTGTAGAAAGAGGCTGCTTGTAACTACACATATTCAAGTATTCTCTCAACTATCCCCCATGAAAATCATATACACACACCAAATGCTAGTCTTACAATAGTCAAATTCCTTGAAAACTTACACCGAGTTAAATTTAAGTCACAGTTCTTCCAATCTGAATCAACATATCTGAATTACATAACCTAATCACCTTAGCAGTGTGTGTTTTGAAACAAGGAATTAACCATCTTAGCACCATGTGTTCTGAAACGAAGATTTTACCATCTCAGCACCATATGCTCTGAAACAAGGACTTTACCATCTTAGCACTGTGTGTTCTGAACAAGAACTTTATCATCTTAGGACTGTGTGTTCTGAAAAAAGAACTTTATCATCTTAGGACTGTGTGTTCTGAAACAATGACTATATAGAAGTACTGCATAATCTGTGCCTCTTTTACAATGGCACTTTATATTAACAAATAGTGTATGGATGATTGATAGATTATTGGATCTGAAATGAGCCAAATGCTCTGGATCTATAATAAGCCAAATGCAACAGAATTTACGAGTCCCCAGAAAGTGAAATGATAATACAGATATAACTTGCCTTCTAATGTGTACTTGCTCCTGAAGAGGAAGGCTTGGAAAGAAAAAGATTATCAATCATCACGAACAAAAACTCCAGATAAACACATTTCATAACTACACTGCAATGAGAGCACATAAACCAAATGATGAACTAAACAAATTACAAGTTTATTACTGAAGATACAATGGTACTCTCATCAAAGATCCATTTTCTACTACTGAACAATAATTTAGTCCATTACAGAAGTTAATACTCTCTCAGATGGTTTGCAAAATACATAAGTACCTTAAATTTACTGCTTGTAGGGAGTTAGCTTTTACCATGTTTCAACAGCACACCATATTTGAGGCACAAGTTTGACTCATCCTTCCTTGACACTTATATACACATTTTATTCCCTTTAAGTTAGTTCTTACCATGTGACTTCAAAAGTATTGATCCTTTTACCACCAAAAATTAAGTGTGAATAGCAAGGGATTTGCAGATAAAATAGTGTACACTCTGGATAATTTGCATTCAACCACTCAAGGAGCATGGGACTGTGAATCCTGTGGTGAGTTATGGGAAGCCTATGGCATAAGCACCATACATCAATTCAAAAGCAGTGCTTACTGTGATTGAGTTGTTTCTTCCTCATTCACTCCACTCTTCTAAGTGCTAATATTTTGGTCCATGGCATCCTACAACCCCAAATGTCTTGAAAGCAATTCTTCCTTGCAAAAGCTTACCACAAAGAAATCTCGGAGAGTAATGCTTGAAATCAAGCTGGAGATATCTCGATAATTTGAAACAGACAATCGTCCCACAACAAATGTTTGTCTGTATAACAGGAACGAGTCCAGTGAATGCTTAGTGAGGAGGAATGCAGACAATATTAAGAGCTCAATCAATCTGCAAGTTCTTTCAAAATTCAACCCATATTCACTGTTATAACTACTGGCCAATCTATTTCACAAAATGTGTGTAGAAGTTACTGAAGTGTTAGACAGGGTTAAGTTTTTCATTCCTTCTTGTGGGTTGGTGGTTAGTTATAGTATAGACTGGTTTGGGATATACGGTTCTAGTGTTGTTACATAAAACTGGGTGCCAAGCATCTTGAGGAGGGTCTGTGCAGGAGGACCATTTTTCATTGTTGGAGGTGTTGATTTTTTATGGTTGCTAGGCAGCCAGAGATTATTATGAGTGCATTATTTTGAGTGATCAAGGCCTGAACATACAGGAGGGTGAGAGGAGTGCAAGGAATAGAGTGAATTGGAACGATGTGGTATGCCAGGGTCAACATGC
>JAUUDY010104456.1:0-14158 GCA_032361765.1 Panulirus inflatus
TTCCTTCAAACATACCCAAAACACAGATTATGGAGCATGGAGGCATTTAAACATGTAAAGAATAGAAAATTCTAAAACAAGTCTGCACTGAAGAATGATGACAACCAGAGTAAATGCCATGTGAACGTTTCTTTTGTCAACCATCTGCAGGACAGTCACTATTCCCAAGTCTTCATGCACAGCATAAAGGCAATAGTATCAATAAGCCACAGTCTTAACTTCTATTTGCTGATTTCAACAAGTGTTAATGCATTACTAGAACTGTGAACCATTGATTTTGAGCATTTTCACCTTAAATTTCCTCTTCATTTTCATACCTACTTCATGAAAAAAAAAAAAAAAGGAATCCTTCAGAACCAATGTTGTTTTAATCTAACACCTAGAAATAGCACGTCCGCTTTCCTTACAGCTACCCCAACATTTAACATATAATATCCACGACATTATAGAATATTTGTCATCACTACTTCCATTGTGCTCCAAATCAAGATTATCACCTGTCCATTACATAAGAACATAAGTGAGGACACTGCAAGAGGCCTATTGACCCATGCTAGGCATGGCCTTGAGTCTGTCCATCCAACAACCAACCACATGAAACCACAAACACATCCAACCTTCGTTTAAAGCAACCTAAAGACCTAACTTCCACTGCTGTACTTGGCAGCTTGTTCCATAAATCTACTACCCTATTCCCGAACCAACAATGTTCACCTACATCCGACCTGAAACTATTTTCTTTCCAATTTAAATCCATTATTTCTTGTTCTATCCGGTGGTGCCATTCTAAGAACTATTTCCATATAACCTTTATAAATACCCTTCCAACCATTTAAAAACTTCAATCATATACCCTCTTAAGCGTGTACAATTTCAGTCTTTCTCACTTTTCTTCATGAGATTAATAATTAATCCATCATGCTGACAATTAGCCCCCCTCCTCTTATGCGAGTATAATTTCAGTCTTTCTCACCTTTCTTCATGAAATTAATAATTAATCCATTATGCTGACAATGATGCCGTGCTAATTTTACAAACTAAGCTTACCCCATTTTACATGTGGCTCACGAGGTCTCAAAAGGTCCCTAAAGCCTCCAAAACACCAGGACCATTTCTAGTTCCAGGATATGTAGCATATCCACCGACATATTCGTAAGATTCAAACTTCCTCTTTAGTAATGAAGCACTTTGCTATAAGACAATATAATGGACATAAACGACACAAAGTGACCATGGGCCAACAAACCAACAAATTTTCCATTTCGTATAAATCAGCACTACCACTTAAGTATGATAAGTTAATCTACGCTACATATCAGGATAAACCAAAAATGAAATCCCTCTAAACACATATTATTAAGAAATTTGGTTATCCTGACATGCCAACCAATACAATGTAACGCACATATTTGAGGAAAAATCAGCTTACCTTAGCTCGCATCCTGCCCGAGTATGAACCTGAAAGACAGAGAAAACAATAATAGCTTTGATATCAACATCCAATATGTAATATGTCAGATGATGCAGGATAAACTCAAGCCACTGTACGAAACTTAGGACTTACCTCAACGACAAGATGCACGGAAGGACTGTTGTTTATGCGGACGTGACGTCATAGAATTCGACATCGCTTTCAAAATAATTCGTCATAAACATTCCATCAAAAATATAATTTTAGCGTGTTTGCAAGGACGAAAATTCACCAAATTCAGAAATTATCAATCACATAGAATACATATCTATGATTATGTTTGTAATGTTATTTATCGATTAACTTGCCATGTCATTTAAATATATGTTATATTAATGTCAGGTTCATCAACAAACAATGGGTCGTAAATTGCATTATTTTTCAGTATTTTTTCCCAACTATTACAGTTTAAAATCATATGTAAAAATTTATCAATATATTTTAACAATTTATGTTAACATTGTGGTATTGAGTATCGTGTACTCTCGCCTGGTGATGATTTGATTGTAAACATGTCAGACGCGGGAGGGCCTACATACGCCAGTTTGACTCCTGCTAACCCCACTATTATTAATGGGCTGGCTGGGGTGGACCTTCAGACGGGTCAGCAGTTGACAACGCACCAAGCGGTGATGAACAACACGGATCACACGATGGTGAACGTGGTGAACACGGTGGGAGTAGCAGGGGCAGGAATGCAAACTGTCCCCTCGCAAAATTTGGCCACAGTAATGCCTGCCGTTAATCACCAGCAACCTGTCCCAGATGTAAAAACTGAGACAATGGGGGATCATGCCGCATCCGTTGATAGAAACACACTTGTGGCTGTGTTGCAGTTTCTGAAGAAAAATAACATGAAGGTAATAAAGTCAAAGTCAAATGTACACATTTGCTTCCTAGTACGATATTTCGTGGACTTCTTACGAATATTTGACGAAAACATACTCTCCTTGTCCTTTTATATTTCTGGGTTCTAGTAAAAAAAGATAAGGTGAAATCCCGTTTAACATTTTTCTTTCCTTGTACTATCTTTATTGAAAATATTTTTCTTTCCTCATACTACCTTTATTGAAAGTATTTTTCTTTCTCCATACTACCTGTTGTGAAAGTATTTTTCTTTCCTCGTAATACCTTTGGTAAAAGCATGAAGACGGACATGCACTTCTAAATGATAAAATTTAACAAAATAGTACCAATGGGTTTTTCACACTGAGCACAGTTAATACTGAGGGATTTAATGTGTAGTGCTTCTAACAACAACAGAATGAAAATATAGTAAAGTGGTCTGGGCTTTGAAGTGGAGGGAAACCGTGTGGTAAAAAGGACGAATAGTTGAGTGTAACACTTTCTTGCGAATCTTAAATATAATGATCGAACAAAAGGGATGCCCAAGGTGTCCCAGCATTGGTTTTTATATGTCCACGCTGTGCAAAGAAATTGGAAAAATAACATCCCCAAATGGCAGAAAAAAATTCACATAGTTTTCGTTCAGATTCCTTAGAGCTTTATTTGGTTCATATATTAATATACAAACTAAGGAAGTTATAATACAAGAAAACCTGCCTGTAGAATTTACGGTTGGCCATTTTCCTTTATCAGTTATGCATTCCACTGAATGCCGCAATTCATCATAATGTTTCAGATATGTTAGGCAAGTTCTGATGTCTATGAATTAGGAGTTCAAACTGATGCTCACCAAATTTACCCCAAACAGCATTTGATTCCTATATTTACACATTCTACTGAACTCGCTGTTCATCTTCCTAACCAAGTGAATCATGGCACAGTTGAATACTTGTTTTGATAATGATTAGAACTCAATTATAGAACCCACAACATGTTTTGAGCATTAGAATACGATGTTATTTTATGTATGTATATTTACTTGTATTTTACATTATTTATACCCCTCATTTTTCCTCTCCCTCATACCTTATGATTAACATTTAATATCAGAAGACAGGTTTTAAGAGTGAAAAAGGAAAATCCCACTTTCTGAAAGTTACTCTGTATAGTGGACAAAATGATTCGGTAAGACAACCCTCCTCAAAAAAGAATATTGTATGTTTACTTGACTTTTATTGTACATTCAACCCACCAAAGGTGTAAAAGGCTGAGGTAAAGCACCGGTTAAGGGATACCACTGGAATGACCTCTGGATTTGTAAGAAGTACATATCAATAAACTCCTCATACTTAATAGGAGTGATTTAGATTGGAAGAATGTAATTGGCAACATTACATTTCATTTTATGATAATGATGGTGGAAGTACTATAAACTGGAAAATTTTTGTGTTAGGTTAGATTAAATATTTCTAGAAAGCAACTAAGGTCTGGCAAAAGGTAATAGCAGGAAAAACACTTCAAGAAATAAGCAGGTCTCATGAAAACTTCCTCTAGCAACCAAAATTTATGATTTTTTAATCTTAGTGAAGATTATAATGTCTGCTTTCAATTCCTGATATTAATTCATCAAGTGTGTTTAGTGTTTGCTGAGTGTTATTACCTATTTGTAGTGTATGAAGAGGGAGTTTTACACTCTTGGGGTCCCATTTCTAGAATTTTTTTGCTGTCATTCAACCTTTTAAATTTCTGTACTCTTTCTGCATTTACCATGTCTGTTCAATTCATTCCATTCATCCACCTGTCTTGTACTATATACTTCCTCACTTCACATATTTCTTGCTTCATGCTGTGTCCTCTGGTTGTTCTATCCCTACATCTTAAAGATTTTTTCAATGCATCATCAGTCAGTTTTAAAATTTTAAAATGGTGTGATTAAGTCACCAACCACTCTTATGTTTTCCAAGGTGGGCAAATCTGAGACCTAAGCCTTTCCTTATAACTCAGCTTTTTTGACTATGGCACCATATTTGTTGCTATCTTCTCTACCTATACTTTCTCTCTTAGCTCCTTATGCTTCTTAAGATGCTGTGACCAAACTCTGGCATATTACAGTTTTGCCCTTATGTAGAATTTGAAGAGCTTCCTGAATATTCCCTTATTCATGAACCTTAATACAGTTCTAATATTTTCTAGCAAACAGATGTACTCCTTTACTATTCTCCAAGTGTGGGACTCTGGCAATAGAATGGGATCAGTGTCAATTCCCAAGTCTAATGCACATACTCCTTATTTCGTGCTTCATAATAATCATATTGAGGTCTTCTTTCTCTGTGGCCCATCCTCATTAAAGCACACTTACTTTATTGTATTTCATCAACCATGAATCAGAACAACTTTGGGGTCTATCAAGGTCCCTTTAAGTTGACTGCAGGAAATGAATTAGCTCTGAGGCAAGATAATAGAATGTTTTAAAATACTCAAAGGATTTAAGTGGGAATGGACTAACACTTACAGGTCACAGATTTAATCTGGAATGCATGAAATTTTTCTGTCTAAATCTCTGATGCCTATTCTCCTCTGGAACTCCCTTAAGGGAATGGTCAAGGGAAAAGATTCTCCATAACTAGTGAGGTTCAGTGCCTCTTCTTGATGTTTGCCCTTTTCTCTACACCCTAGAGACTCTGCCCCTCTCCATCATCATCTTGAATATTATTTAGAGAAGTTTGTCTAGTGTATCTGAACACATCTTTAACATCTATGGTGAAATTTCATCGGGCCCATAAGCCTTACATGGGTCAAGACCTTTTAGTATTCTTACATTGTTATTTGATTATTTTAAAGAATGAAAGTAACAGAACCAAATTAACTTTATTGTAGTGCATCAGAAAAGTACATTGCGAGTAGTGCATTTACTAGTGGTAGTTCATCTTTCTAAATCACATCATGTTACAGAGAACTGAAGAACTTTTAAGGCAAGAGTCAAATTTTTATGAGAAGGTGGAAGAAGCAAAACAAGGCCTTGGTGGTGATGCTGAGGTTTCAAGTGTCCTTTCAGCCTACAAGAGTGAAGGTGACCCAGCAGAGTATGAAGATGCATACAAAAGTCTCCAGGCATTTATTGAGAAAAGTTTGGATGCTTACAAGGTGTGTATTGATTATCACTCAGCCATATGTATTAAAACCATGCAATATATATATGAGTATATGAAATTTCTAGATTTCTGAAATATTGCTCAGTAGGTTTACTGAAGTTGGACTATATGTTTTCTTTTCATACTGAATGTTGTTTCCCACATTAGCCAGTCAGTACCAGGAACAAAGAAAATGGGCTCATTCACTCACATGTACTCTAGCAGTCATGTATAATGCACTGAAACAACAGCTCCCTATCCACAACCAGATACAACAGAGCTTTCTGTGGTTTCCCCTAACTGCTTCATGTGCCCTGGTTCAGAGCACTGAGAGCATGTCATCCCCTATATACTACACTGCTGCGGTTTACTGTATCCTGTGCAAAGCTTACACCTCCCTGCATGTTCTGGCCCTGAGTGCTCAAACCTTATCCATTCCATCTTTGCATCTCTGGTTCAGTCTCCCCTTTCCCCTTGTCATCTCCACTTCATACTCATGTACCCTCTGTCAGCTTCTCCTCTCGTATCTTCTCCACATGTCCAGTACATTTAGTATGCCCTTTTCACCTCTCTCTCAACCATATTCTTATTACCACACCTTTCTTACTCAATAAGCCTTCCTCACAACACGTATTGTCCTCAAGAGTTTAGTTTTCAAACTCTAAGACTGAACACAGTGCTCTCTCTCTCTCTCTCTCTCTCTCTCTCTCTCTCTCTCTCTAACAAAGTGGTTCTACCAGTAATTCATCTGGAATGTTCAATGAAAAACATAAAAGTACATTTTTACTTACTTGTACTTATCTATTTTCACAGGAAATTTTCATGCAGTTTTCAGTTAATTCTAGTTGACTGTGTGCATCAGTAGCCAGATCAAGTCTAGGTTTGGAGAATTACTCAAAGCTGATGGACTTATCACTAGAATACTTAGAATATTCTTGTTTTTGGATCACCAGATTTAGAAATGTCTGTCAGTAGTACACGGTTTGTTCTAGTCACTTATGTCATCCCCTTGCTCCACCTCATGACTTTTTCTTCACATTTACTCTCATCTCTCTCCTCTTACACTCACCCAAGTTCTGTCTTGATCTGGAGTTTTTGTTCATAGTGTACCAATAGGTTCAGACAACTTATTTGCCTTCCATGCCTTGCTCACATTCTCTACCCCTAGCAAACTGTACACCTTTGTATGTATCTCCTCACCACCTCATCCTTAAATGTATTAAACAACACATTGTGATCTCATGCATCCTTGATGGAGACCCCAGAATTCGATAGGTATATTCAATATCTTGATTGAAATTAGGGACAGTTTAATTTTTTCTCTATCTGTGACCTTAATGTGGGTAACAGTGCCTTTAACCATTACCCATTTGAAAAATTCAGTAAGGTTTTTGATGTTACTTCCACTTCATCCATTATATTTTTTCAAATATCTGAGGCACAAGATTTATCTTTTAATTCTTTGATTATCAATTACAGCATGAAGCCTCTTTAGTGCTGTACCCAGTTTTTGTACATATGTATTTAGAACTAGTGTACAACGGTCATGAGGAGGTTGCCAAATCATTTTTAGAGAAACTGGGTAACATGCAAGAAGACTACTACCGTGAAGATATACACAAGCTTTCATTGGTGACATCACGGGACCACATGACAGGATATCAGATCATGGATAACTTTAGGCAAGTCAGAATATTTATGTATTATCTGTAGTAATTTTCCATCACTTGTTTCCATCCCCAAAATGTTACACCTTAATCCATTTAATTCTAGTGTGATTCATCACTTTGATACTATCTGGAAATAGGGTAGAAAGAACACTATGCTTTAATCTTATTCATGAAGTACAAGGCAACTGAGAAGGATAAGAACAGATTCCTGGAAATCTTCCCCTCATGTATTATCATTAAGTTGGAAAAGAAGGGATAAGGAATTTTCTCAAATACTCAATATTGTTCCAAATTCTACCTCACTAAGGCAGTAAAGGCATACAGGTGTAAAAATGAATAAAGATGAAGACACACAAAGAGAGGATGACTGTCCATCAACATTGATGGGCTGTTGGCTAAATAGAACTCCTGAAGCTGATGACAGAGTTCAGGAGTGTTTGAAAAGTGGAAATTAAGGAAAAGGAAGGTAACACATGGAGCTGGGGGTAGAAACAACGGACTGAGTGTAAGTTTGAATGGAGAGGACTTCAAGGGAGTGGAGTGCCTTATTTATCTGGGAGAAGATGTGGCTGCTTTAAGTATGTGGGAGTGGGCATGGTAGTAGATGGAATTATTGGGGTTGAAAAGAATCATAAGGAGAAAGAGTGAATTAAGGTTTTGGGTGCATTAGGTAGCATATGGAAGTAGAGGTTAAGGTAAGGTACATTTGATAGCATGGTGGTCCTGACAGTGTTGTATGGGTGTGAGTCTTGGCTTCTGAATTCAAAAGGAAGAGGGGTAATGAGTTGGAAGTGAAAAGCTTCAAGAGAATTATTGGTATGAGGAAGTTTAATTGCGAAAGAAATGACAGTATAAGAGAAATGTGGTAGTAAGCAGTCCGACTGAGAAAACTAACCTGGTGTGATAACCACAGTAGGCTAAGAGGATCTACGTGTCTGAAGGAGAGGGAGCATGGGGTAGAGGAAGTTGTGGAAGGATAAAGACAAGGAGTATTGGAGTTTGATATTCAGGAGGTTGAGACGTCAACATGGGATAGAATGAGCTGGATGCCTATGTTAGAATATTCCACACACAGTGTACTTTGGATAACTACCACAGTGAAAGTTTTAAGATCAATCCAAGTCCTAGGTTTCTGTCAAAAAATAAATTTGATTTTTTGTTGGAAGATTACTGCTGAAGAACATCATTCCTTATTCCCAGTTAAATCTCAGAGTTGTGTGAAACCAACAGAGACTGTTGAAAGAAACACCTTCAGGAAGCTTGAAACTCTTCTCAGCAAGAATTTTTTTTCCTCACACATTCATAGCAGTGAAAGGGACACCTACTATATAGGCTACTGACATAAATCAGATGGGAAAAGTTAGCCCATCAACTGTTGTCGGTTGCTAGTTTGTAAGAGCACATGAATTTGTCAGCTGCTGTTTAAGGGTTCACATACTTTGCTTTCATGTAATTAAATTTCTCTTTTGTCATTTATTGTTGATTTGACGAACTCAGAAATATTACAGTGTAAGTTAATGAAATTTTTTCTTTATGTCTATTTACTAGTAATTGATGACACATCCTGTTTTTTGTTAAATGATAGAAAAATATGATAAAAGCATTGACTATTCGTATATTTTGCAGATCGAGCCAGTTCACGGTGAGAATGTCTAGGGATACATATTCACACTTGAAGCGGTACCTTACAGAGTGTGGTGGGGGACCAGTGCCAAGGATTATTCATGACAGATTGTATTTGGATGTTTATGAAGGTGTACCCCGTACTCGTACACAGGTCCTGGCAACCGCAGGTGCACAAGAAGGAGAGGCGCCAAAACAAGGTTGGTGAACTGCCTTTACTTTTTTGTTTGAAGTTATGTGATCTTATACATTAAAGACTGCTGTAATTACTGATGACTTTGATGGGATTGACCATTTCAAAATAGGTGGGCCTCTTTATTTTTTGAAACTCCTTCCATATCCCCTACTCTACTTGGATGAGGAATCTTTAAAAATATAAGCTTGACATGTGGAGACAACACTTGTTTTATCATATTCAATCAGCAGATAATTGTTAATTGTGTGTCACATATTACTAATGGATACAGCTACAACTACCAACTCATGGTAGTTTTGTTTTCCAGTTAACAAATCCAAGATTTTTTATGGACTACTAAAGGAACCTGAACTACCTAGCCTTGCAATGGAAGAAGAAGAGGGAGAGGAGGAAGGAGATAAGCCAAAGAAGAAGAAGCCCAAAAAAGATGCACTTCAAAAGAGTAAGAAGAATGATCCTAATGCTCCACCCAGCAATAGAATTCCATTACCAGAATTGTAAGGACTGGCTGCAGTGAAATCAACAGAATTTTTTGTGTATATTTCGCTGTTGATAAAGTAGCATTGGTAACAATGTAGCAATAGTACTTACTTTAAATCTTCCTCTTCTCACTGCACAAACTGGATGAGAAATTTTTTTCACAATTTGGAAAAAAAAGTTCTTCATAATTCTGTCTGCCATTATAGGATAAAAGAAATACATGTAAAAGTAAAGTATAAGTACAAAAAAGTGAGGAAACATACCTTATCTGGCCATGGTATAATGCTGAACTTAATGCATAGATGCCCCTGGGGAGTGATGGAGAAATGGTGGAGGAAGGTCTTGGAGGGTGTGCATCCTTCAGATCTTCTGTTTCCTATTAGGAAATAAAAATTGTACATGTAAAAATAGAGTATATAAAAAGAAGTGAGCTAATATATAGTTTATGTGTAATACTGAAGTTGTCATTGATTCTCCAGAGGAGTGGTGGAGGAGGGTTTTTGTCACTCAGATTTTCTGTTTCCCATAATGAAATGAAAGAAATACATGTGAAAGTAAATGATAAGTGTGAAAAGTGAGTCAACATGTTTTATATGGCTTTGAATAAAGCTGAATTTAATGTGTAGAACTCTAAGGGGTGATAAAATGGTGACAGAGGGCGTGTATCAGACATTGTCACATTTTCAGGCATCAAAGAGTTGCCTTTAATGCTGCCTTTGTAGGAAAGAAACTATGTAAAATTCACAAACTTAAACAGTGAATCAAGGTTTTGATATGAATTTCACCTGACAGGCAATATCCTGCCAGAAACAGTGTGAGAGAGACCTGGGAGTAGACATGTCCCTAAACCATTACCAGAGTACAACCTTAAGAGAACAGTTAAGGAGATCAACTGTCTGCTAGCAAATATTTGAATTGCATTTAAGTTCATGAATAAGGAAATACTTGGCAGATTATTCACATCACTCTGAAGGCCAACACTAGAATTTACTTCTTAAGTTTGGCATCACACTTAAAAAAAGAGTGCTAATAGGAAAGGTCCAGAGGGGAGCAACAAAAATTAAAGTTACAAAATGTGCTTACACTGAGCATGATTACATCAGATGTCTGTATAGCTCAAGGCATGGCAGATTTTGGATGTAGTGTTAAAATGTCTTCAAGAATATTGCTATCATTAGTCACACAGTTGTCAAAACTGTAGGCCTGGAGGTCTAAAATCACTTATTTTACATTTACTATTATAGCTTCCTAGTTTCTGTTTATTGGGTACAGAACAGAGTTATCTTTTAGCATGTTCGAGATCATCATTTCTCATGACTTGCCACATATACTTGTACCCTAAGTTGAGTGCCTTCTCTACTGATATTTCCTTAACATGACATTATCAAAGTACTTAATAACTACAGGTACCTGGTTGTGCAGTATTTTTGAGTAGCATTTCCTTACAGGCAAATGTGGTATGGTTGGCACAGACTATACCTCTAATTAGATTGAGACGGATGTAGGGCCCTGGGAGCAAGCAGGCATAATTAACAAGATTATTTGAATGATACCTATGTCCAACATGTGGAGGTATACATAGAAATTGGAGGTGTTGGTCACTGTTATAAGCTTCAAATAAACATGGAGAGAATGATTGTTGGAACAATTTCCTGCAGGTTACTCTTTTCTGAGAGTGTTGCAAGAACTGGTTTGGAGTTGGAGAGGATTACTGCATGAGCTCAGCATTGGACAAGCTGTCTCAGTACCATGTGAATACTTTAAAAGTCGAAGTGGGTAGAGCTAAGTTTACCACTGAGAGTGAATAAGGTGGTGGTGGTTGTAAACAACTAGTCATGCCAACCTAACAATTTTCCCACAAGAATCCATCAGTATATTTAAGCAGTGTGTTGTCAAGTATGGTGGTATGCACACAAAATATTTGTTTATACACGAGTCCTTGTAGGATATGAGGACTAAGTTGGCTAGGTTGACAATTTACTTTATCAGTTTGGTGAGGTTTGATGTGCCATGGTTCCAAAAACACTGGTAAAAGATCTCATGGCATTTGTTCCTGTAGTGACCGTAGCTGAAATCAATTGTTAAGCCACCTGTGGTACCCTATTTCATGCTAATAGTTTGGATCAGTAATGACTTATAGATGATGTGCAGATTTTACAGTGGATGTGGGGTTTTATCGCACTTGACATGAAAAACTGCATTAAGGCCATTGATAAAGTCGATTGTGGGGAGGGCAAGTTCAGTTCTTTAGAATGAATTAAAATATTAAGGCATTTCCTACAGGTGCTTTTGCTGAAAACCTGAGTGTGCTTGTTGAAAACCCTATGGAATGTGAGAGTTGATACTGGTTTGTTAACCGATTTGATTAAAAAATTCAGAGTGAGGCCAGTAGGTAAAATGTGAAAGGAAGATATTTGATTAAACTGTAGTGTTAAATGTTTATTTTATATTCACTGTTGACTGGGATTGCAGAGATGTTTTTACAGGGAAAGAATTTAGGTTATAATGAATACTTATCAATGGAATGAAAGTTTCTGGAAACATTTGTCAAAATAGTATTCTATTTTAGCCCAGGTACATATTCTAATGTTTCAGGAATTTTTCAGGCGTGATATTGATAAAATGGAAAAGGCAAAAGCATTCAGAGATGCCCTGAAGAGAGTGACGTTAACCAAGGATACCCTTCCATCAATATGCTTTTACACCTTTCTAAATGCTTCTGGAAAGTAAGTAATTTTCATATTTACCTACGACAGAATTAGAATGTGTAAAAATGTCACTGTATAACATTGGTACTTTCTTGCCATAGCTTGAACCAAAACTTTCAGTGAGACTGTCAATAAGCTCCCAGTAGTTTTGAAGGCAGCATATTTTGAATTTGGATGTTCCTGAGAAGTCACCTTTTGTAAGACTTTATCACATGGAGTACAGTCTTATCAAGTAGCTTCTCACTTCATAGAAGACCATCATATCCCACCTACTGATTGTTGTCCAGCCTTGAAACTGTAAAAGGGTATTAGTGTTGAAAGCTTAATGAAATTATTTATACACAAAGCAGGGTCTCACATCAAGATAATAGTTTAAGGAAACTATTTTGCTTAGCACAGTACACAAAGTATCAATGAGAATTTGGAGCAGAAATACATAAATGTTGCTTCAGGTGGAAAATTTAATTTATTGCAGATCACAAAATGTGTTAATGTGGTCCCATCTGGGAAATTGCTCTCCTCCAAGTTTGAGTTGGCATGAGCTACAAACATGCTTTTCACATGACAACTTAATACAGTTATTAAGCAGTTTCATGTATATTTTTTGGCTTGTGATCCACAAGCCTCTAATTACCATGTAAATGTATGGCACATCTGAAGGCACATCACATGCAAGTGCATCTTGGCTGTCCCTATCATATGTTGATGCATGACCTTGCTTTATTTACCTCCAGTGTTACATTGTACACGTTAGTGTGAGCGCTGGTAAAAAGGTTTGCCGAAGAGTCTACGCCACCATTACTCTCTCTTGGGGATCCACCTGGGACCCCTTTTTCCCTAACAGATTTGGCCATTCTCCTCTCTTAGCCAGATTGTTGGAGCCTGTACAACCTCGAGTGCTACCCGAGGGGTCTATTCCACTATACCCGTAAGGCCCTTAAGTATTACCTTGGATCTCTCCTTCAGGAAGCTTACAGAGCCTCAGATTCTACTTCAGGAGTCTACTACACTAACCAAGTAGACACTTAGGTAGGTTCTGCTTCAGGAATCTACTTCACTGACCTTGTAGACCCTTAGGTTTTACATCAGGAGTCAACTTCATTGACCTTGTAGACAGATTCTACTTTAGGAGTCTACTTCACTGACCTTGTAGACCCTGAGGTTCTACTTCAGGAGTCTACTTCATTAACCTCGTAGATGCTCAAGAGTTATTCTACTTCAGGTCTACTTAACGTAGCTCCTAGACCCTTCAAGTCTTACTTGAAGGCTTTACTCCACAAAGTTATGGCTTCTAACCCAAATTAGATCATGTTTCATATTGATTACGTCGTATAATTTTCAAAACTTTCATGCTAGTAATGCTAGTTAGTGGGAGATATAGTGGTAGGCCACTTAGTTATGTAGGTGTGGCAGGCCACTTAAGGCATGTGGGGGATGTGGTAGGCCACTTAGTCATGTGGCAGGCCACTTAGTCATGTGGAAGGCCACTTAGTTATCTAAAAGCCTACTTAGTTATGTGGTAATGAGCCATTAACCCAAATATATGTTATTTTGTGTAGCCACCGATAAGATGAGGCCGACATGAGAGCACTACCTCAAACCTTAAGTGTATTACATCATTGTAGGATCTTGGCTTAGATTACAGTGTTTGAGTTACATTTGTTTACATATCTCGTGTAAGCTGGACTTGATGATATGCGTTACGACCTTCGTTTACAAGTTCTGGGTTATAGGTTTCATGCGGGGTATACAATTTGTTTCCACTTTCATGTGAGCAACAAATTACATTTTGAGTTACGACCTTTGTGGGAGTTACATTTTGTGAGTTGCATTTTCCTCATAACTCTGTGCACTCTTCCCTTATTCACCTCTTTATTTTATCATATTCATTATTGAAGGAAAAAGTTTCTTATGTTAAATTGCTTTTTTATATATAATTTCTCTGTAGTGAAGATGTCCTTTGGCCTTGGGTCAGAGGCCGGTGGTGGCCATCGCGGAGTGAAGATGGCCTTTGGCCTGATTCACTCGAGTCA
>JAUUDY010104566.1:4366-15279 GCA_032361765.1 Panulirus inflatus
GTTTCTCTGCATGCAACACCCATATGAGAGTAAAGGATAATTTAAAAATGTCTTTGTAGTATAATGAGA
This sequence comes from Panulirus inflatus, assembly GCA_032361765.1. Taxonomy (NCBI): domain Eukaryota; kingdom Metazoa; phylum Arthropoda; class Malacostraca; order Decapoda; family Palinuridae; genus Panulirus; species Panulirus inflatus. The sequence continues at coordinate 4,436 of JAUUDY010104566.1, forward strand.
GGCACTTCTCTTTACTATGTAACTAAAGTTTTTTGTAATAGTACTATTACAACAAGAACTTTCAGTACATTCTTGTTAAATGTAATCCTTTTTATCCACTCCTTTCTAATATATACCTTCTAAAGGATTTACCCATCACACTTACTAAAGTTTACTGCGAGCTCTTCAACAACTGGCAGTATGGAAATGTACATACATAAATGACTTGTGAGCCCTGGAAAAAACTCGGGTGATCACCAATTACTCGATATACTGGCAGAGGGACAAACTAAATTAATATAGATATACCAAAGAAAATCTTAGTAAGAATCACCAATTATTAAGGCTGCTCAGGATCCAGGAATATGCTTTATTGCTCTAAGGGAGCAAGAATTTCAAATGCGAAGACAAAATAAATAGATAATTTACCCATTCTCTAGTCTTGCTTAAAGTGAGCTCTTTATCACGTTCTCTGAGTCTTCTGCTTCTCTGACGTTTGTCAGCCTTCAGGTACTGGAAAGAAAAGAGTAACCAATCCATTATCAACCATCTTAAATTCTGTTCAGGTTCAAGTGAGGTGGACCAGGTGCATACAGCATTTTGGTTATCTCAGAAACATCCTTAAAACATATCCAAAATGAATCAAAATATAATTCCTTAAGTAACCTCATTTAAAATACCCCTTGCCCTAGGTTTATTCAAAATATTCTATCTTGTAATTTCTTTACTATTTATATATTCAAGCACCCTACATGGCTGCAGTCCCAAAAGAATTGCATCAAACATAATCTGGAAAAGAATCTTATAATTTCAAACTACAAAAATCAATATAAGATGCTGACCTTTATAACTGGCATAGTAGAGCCTCCTAAACAAAATATGGTGAACAACACAATGGTGAGTGTTGTCGTCACTATCACATGTCGCTTCTCATCGCTGAACTCTAGATGAAGGGCTAGAGCATAAGCAATGGCCCCTCGCAGGCCTGAAAGGTCCCAAGAATAAAAGGATGAGCTAATATTTCTTACCAAGATGTCAAATTGCAAGAATGTTAATTAATTTTGCATGTGAAAAACAATTGCAGAAACAATTGATGCAATAACTATGTTGATTCAGGTAAAAGAGACAGAATTCTAGGCCCTCTGCAATGGGCATAGTAGGTATTTACAGAATACAGTCTAATGAGGTGATAGTAGGATAAAGTGAATAAGCCTGTGGGTGTGATGAATGTAAGCATGGCAAAAATTTGGAACCGAGCCAATACAATGACTCGAAATCATATGCATCATCCTACTGAATAGTGAAAGAAGACATAGTTAGAAAAAAAAAAAAATCTGTCTGCTATTCAAAGCAAAATACAGGTATGAAAACAGCTACATTAAAGCAAAGAACTTACTTTTCTTAAGTCCTACAAAATCAAATGTTTCGTTTGTAGGAGAATGTTATGCAGTAAGGCTTGTAATGATACCGAGATGACAAAGCTCCATAACAGAATCACAGTTATAAACGCTTTTATAACAAGGTTAAGAAAGCAGAAAGTAAAATGATAGAAACCCAAACTTGTATCTACAAGATTAAAATGGTACATAGTAAACTAATGTGGACGTAATGCAAGATGGCAGAAGGGTGGTATATTTAATGCAGGTAAAATATACTTCTCCAATAGAATAGCAACATATTTTTCAAAAGGATGTTAATATACTGGAACAACAAAGTGTGGAATATCAATGCTGGGAAAAGAGTTCTTGATATATGAAGAATGATGTGAAAAGACAGCCTGAGTAAGCAGAAAGAACACAATTTTTCTTCTTAACTCTACCCAAACACCTTCCTAAATAATGGAACAATATGAATTACTTTTTCATTTAATGATCAATAATTGTTACTACTCTTCATAATGACATCTGTGAAAATCATAATTATATTAAAATAATATACTTGTTCAGCATATACAACTTGTATGGATATAACATTCCATATATTTGTTATGAAAACAACAATATGAGTAAAATTAGTGATAGGATGTTTCAGTAATGATAAAAAAAAATACAAACTAACAAAGTGTGTAGGAGACAAAGTATGGAAGAATGTAATATGTTCTAGATGTAACACTGCTTTATTGTGAGATTCAGAAAATAACATATAGGGAAAGAAAAAAAATAGGTATTCAAATTTCAACATGAAGCATTTTACTTTACATCTTAACAACAATAACAATTATTTACATCATCGGTGTTCAAATGCATGTATTTCCTATATCCTCTTTATGATACTATTTATAATACTTACCACTAAACCACATAATAAACATCATTTTGTAGTTGATCTGGTGATCACGGAACTTATTTACAAGCCAGGAGAGAGGGAAAATGTTCAAAGCACGACCAAGTAGGCACAACACAATGCTCCATAATACCAGGGCCAAGTGAAACTGTTAAGAAATAAAAAGTATGATTAAAAGCTATAGAAAGGTCTTACAACTTAGCAGGCATACCCTAATTTCCAGTGAACAATTACAACTCGTGATTTAATTTTTGTACAGATGATCATAATTATCTCATACCTAATAAAAACCTTTGCTTGTTGATGTTCATTCTTTTCACTTTACTGTAATGAGTCACAAAAAATATGTGCTCAGGCACTGATTAAATTCAGGAAGCAAATAGCACCTCAAAATCATAGCATGATGCAACCATCTGAAACTTGAAACTAGAATATATTGTAGCCATGCTATAGAGTTGTTTCAATTGAAGATACTGATTTCTGTTCTCTTAAAATAAGTTCATTTTAAAGTAGTTCAGTACAGATACAGCAAGCCTACTTACTCACCAATGTCTTGGTTGTTCCAAAGCAGTACCTCACACAAAGCCAGAAAAAAGGTCCTCTTAAAAATATAAATGCCAAGTTCTTATCCCCTACTTGATCCTCTATCCCAGGACAAATGCACTCACAAATGGTGAAATATCAAGTAATTATCAGGACTAACTGCCTGAGTATTGGGAGGGTAAGTGATGGCTGCATCATGAGCAAGCACTTAGGTGGATGTCAAGTTGCATTCCTCTGACCCGGTAGCTGTCTTTACTTTCTGCCTCACCCACACGTGGACTACTGCTATTCTGTCCAGAAACATACAATCTATCCTTGTCACACATAACACTTGACAACACTTAACTCACACAGCTCGTTCTTTGTAACTAGATTTTCCTTTGTTCAGTGCTATGGGCTAGCCCTGCCTTTTGGCAAAACGGTAGAAGCAACAGATAGAAGTAGTAAGTAGGAACATTTAGATAGGAGCATTATGTAGAAACATTAGATAGAAGCAGTAGGTAGGAACATTGAGCAGGAGCACTTAGAAATCAAATCTGATTTTATTAGCAGTAAATCTTATAACAAAGTAACAACTTACCTGATGTTTAAAACTGAAGAGAGCTAGTCCCAAGTAAATAAAAACAGTGCACTCAGCAATTAAGGCTAATGTGCGCATGAGGTGCTGCATTGTAATCTGCATTACTGGGGACATGTTGAAATGCGTATAATGTGACATAACAATCCCATTGAAAAGAATTGCCATGATACCTGGGGATGGTAAATACTCATTAAATTATCTACACAAAAATATTTAAATATATCTGCAACCTTTCTTTCTTTCATACTATTCGCCATTTCCCGCATTAGCGAGGTAGCGTCAAGAACAGAGGACTGGGCCTTTGAGAGAATATCTTCACCTGGCCCCCTTCTCTGTTCCTTCTTTTGGGAAAAAATGCAATTTTTTATTTTCAGTGAATGCTAAATCCTGCTCTCAAGTATCCATTTATTCCATTCAATTATGACAATTCTACTTTCAGCCTTCATGAAGTGTCTGTATATGACTATATAATATCAATTATTTTGCTTCCAATTCAATATTTAGGTATATACCATCATTTATTTTGCTTCTAATTCAATATTTAGGTAGAAACATTAGGGAGAAGCAGCAAGTAGGAACATTAGGCATGAGCATCAGTTAGAACCAGTACACTGGAACATTAGGTTGGAGCCTCTAGAAACATAAAGATATACTTGGATGAGCCAGTGAACACATTTTAATCTATGATAATTTTCTAAAAATAATTACCTGAAAGATGAATACCCTCTGCAAGAGTATATGGAGCATAGATGAAGATGATGACGATGCAGAGTTCTAGGGAGGTGTACTCCCGTAGGGGAATATACTTCAGAGTTAGAGCACTCATTAGTGCAAAGGCAACACCAATACCTGCTGATGCAAAGAACATGACACAAAATCGCCATATTGTGTACAGCACTGCTTCTCCAGATCCCATGGCTGCCATAGCAGGTGAAGCCATTTCAATGACGGTGCTGAAATGGATGAAATATATTTCCATTACAAACAAACTGGACCTTTAATATATTAAAACAGACAAGAAAAAAATTAGCATGACACCAGAAAAAGGCCTTCACTACCTTTTCAACATCTACAATGCTATGCTTCATACAGAATCCTTTCCCCTGTGATTTACAAATCCATGGTTAAAATGCCTCTCTGCCTCTCCCCAACTCTTGATCACCTTCTAGGACATACATGAGATACTTTGGTAGTATTTTTTGTCCAGTATCTCCAGGGATACTTCTTCGTATTATATGTGATTTTACTTGAAGATATTATAAAGTACTGGTCGATACATCTCACCACATAACGTCCCTCTCATTCTATCATCGTACTGTGTATCTTTAAAACAATCTCTTGGAATGATGCATATGCATTTGATGAGATAAACTTTTTCATATAAAATACAAATAAATTAAAATGATTTACCTGGTAAGTACAATAGAGACGGCATCATTGAGAATACTTTCCCCAAAAACCAGCATGTAGAGGACCTGGTCCACATTTAGGGCATGGAAGATGGCCAGCGTTGCTACAGGGTCTACAGCAGATATAAGGGAACCAAATGCAAAGCTCTCCACAAAGCTGAGCTGGTATACCACATCAGCCTGAAAATCAAATAAATATTTCTTCACTTTCAAATTAAAATTAACACTGAATAATGCATGGGTATAGCAAACACAAAAATTATACAACTAGAGTGAAAATAAAAGTATCCGCACCATCAAAATAATTAAAATTCAAGTGCCTATTCTTGCAAAATACAAAAAACTTATGATTAGTTTTATAATACTGAGAGATGTGTGAAAGTTATAGATTTAAAGGTGTTACTGCTGAAACAAGAAAATCATGTAGGTGGTATAAGGAAAAGGAATGAAAGGACGACTGACTTCCACAAGAATTAGGTACTGATATCATGAAGAGAAAATGAGAGATTATATTGCTTATTTTAAAAAGCTTAAGAAGATTCACGGAATTCCAGAGAGGCAATCTTACTGGAAGGAGTACCAGAACCTGTGTCCATATTTCAGAGCCAATGTTTGGAGAAAAAAAAAGAGTAATCTTTGCAAGAAATTGGAGTATTCAGTTTATAGTTTTACAGTGTACATAGATTAAACTTGTTCAGTACAATTACTTACCTGTCCAAGGAGATAAACTCCCCCTCCTACAATCAAAGCAGAGATAAGTGTGCCAACAACAGCAAATACAATTATGGATCCAATGTTCTGGAAGAAGTTGCCCTGTTTAAGAAAAAGAGAACCAATTATACAAACTATACTATTTATGATTAATGTCGTATGAGATGTAACGAACACAATCTTCATATATTTGGTGAAAGAAAATCATATCTTAAGCAATATTATACAGACAATTATAATCTCAATAAATCAAACTACTAACCTTGTGAAGATTGTAGCCAGACTCAAAGATAATGGGTGGGAGGATGACCAGGAAGAAGACAGTGGGAGAAAATGTTTCCTCCTTCTGTTAAAAAGAAAGGCATAACATACAGGACTCATTTAAAATGTACTTACTTCCTGCCCCAGGAGTCCCTTCTATCCTTAGGAGTCTCCTGCAATGCTCAGGAAGCTGGCCAAATCTACCAGTCAGAACCATAAATCATAAAGGGTTGTGATGCTGTGTGCGCATCTATGTATAGAGAATATAGGGTAATTAAGTAGTAAGTGCTCGGTGTCTATATTATTGTAGTTGTATCAGGAGCAAGGAGGGTCTTGGGATATGGTGTAACAGTGCTTGTAGTGTTCAGGGATAGGTGATGTCTAAAGTGGGGATGGAAAAGCATGATTTATGTTTGTTGGGGGAGTGCAGCTTTTAATGGGTGTATGTTAGGAGGGATGGAGCTTAAGAATGAGTTGGGAGGGCAGTTGCTTAGTAACTGTCAGGTTATTTCAGTGTGTATGTTTTGTGTTATATATGTTGGGGGTCAGGGTATCTGTGAGTAATAGTCACTAAAGTGTAAGGCAGGGGTAAGCTTTTTATTTCTAGATGGGGTTGGTGGTTAGATATGTAATGGTTTGGGTTGGAAGGATCTAGTACTACAGCACAGAAGTGAATGCTAAGCATGCTGAGATGGGATTGGATTGTACCGGAAGGATCAGTTTCTCTGTGTATGTGGTCTGCAGCTTCGGAGCTTACCCCTGCCTTACACTTCGGTAACCATTATTCACAGATCCCCCAACCCCCAACACATATAACCTTTAAAAAACACACACACTGAAGTAACCAGACAAGCACTAAATAACTGCCCTCCTAACTTAGGCTTAAGAGAATCATCTGAGATCTCACTCCAAAAGAGTCTTATCGTTTTCCTGCTATCAGAATTAGTACAGCCTTGGAGCTGCAGGAGCTCCTGGAAAAGGGATTTTGGAACAATTCCGGGACCCTTTCTGGAGAGGGGTCCTGGTGCACTTAAACGAAGTACTGTAACAGAATCCCAATAAATATGTCATAGATAACTAAATAACATATTTCATGATAGAATCAGTAGAACTACGTCAGTAAGTTTCATTTCAAAACCACAAGCAAAAACTAATATCATCTTGGCTTTAACATATTTACAAATAAGGAAGTATAAATAATGTTTGAACATTTCTAGAAATATCAAAAGCATACTAATTGTAGCATACAAGAAAATGGAATACATTTTGTACCTGCCAATTAGCTATGTGTTGGCTATACAAAATCTTCAGGACCAAACCAATCACACCACCTGTTAACAAAAATCATTTCATTAAAAAATTAAAAAAATTTAAGATAACCTAATCTAACAGTCCTTCTACAAGACTTCCTCAACTAATAAACGTCTTTATTAAATGAAATGGAGCCTACTTTAAAAGGAAAAAAATTTGAAATGGGTATTTGCATCACAATATGCAAAATCATTGACACCAAGGAATGATACTAGATAATGTGTCACTCTGTGTAGCAGAGCAAATATTGTCCTGTTTTCTCAAATAGCACAAAAGACAGCAAGTACAATCCTGCTTGAGAAGTGTTATGGCTGAGACAAGCATGTGAAAGAAACAGGTACTGTGGGAGGAGAGATATCAGCTTCAGAGTGTAGGGGTAACCCATTATCGCCTAAACCATTTCTTTTCAGCCAGTGGTATGAATATCAGCATTGATACATGAGAGTCATCAATCCAATTTATGGTCTTTGTCTTACAAAGTCTAATCTTCAGTAAAATGAAATATAATACTTTCATATTAAGATATGCTGGACAAAATATTTCACAAATACTTCCGTAAATTAAAGTAAAAAAATTTAAAAACATATTAAAGTTTTTCATATTCTCCTTTGTTAAACTATGGCCTTGTATGCACAATGGTACACGAAGTGGAAGAAACATTAGTGGAACACAATTCAAACAAGCTGTGAACCACTGTTCTTAGAAAGAAGGGCACATCGAATGCACTAATTAATGCGTAAATATGTAAAGATTTTCATGTGTGGAAGGAATTATGCATGGACCCTTCGATTTGAGACAAAAGTGATATTAGATTTCTTACAGAAAAACTGCATATATAATGAAAATTTTTTACTTTTGGTCGTCTAAATATCAATTTCTCCAAGGTACCCCAGAAAATTTTTCCCTCTATTCTACAAACGGCTATATCTCACATGGCCTCTAAAATGCCTGTAAGACCATGCAAAGTGCAGCTACATTATCTGTAAGCGACATCAGTAAACACTACTGTAAATAAATATTAGCAAATCCACCAACACCAACATACATTTTCACCATAATTTTGTTAAGCTACATGCACAACAGAGTCATGATATGCAACATAAGGGTTTAATATACCCAATGGCTCAAAAGATAAGAAATTATAGAGATGAGGTACAAGACTGTTCCTAGAAAGTGATTGGCACAAATATTTATGCTTTTTTCCAATTCGTTCTGGTTTTTCCCTTACCACGATCTAAAAGAGGAAGAGAAACTACAAAACACAGGTGATAAATGGGAAACTTTAGCTTTAAAGTCCAGCAATGCAATTCTTTTATATCCTGGTACAGTGCTTGATTTTCAACATTAATGACACACAATTTTGGAAATTGTAGTAATACTCTATAAAAATGTTGCAAATGCATGCTTTTGGAATATATCAGGCTTCTTGTTCCATCATTTTGCTTAATGTCATAGTCAAACACTGAAATAAAATTAACGTTTTACCATTTTTCTCCTTAAAAACTTAATTTTTCACTGCTAGGAATAATTCTACAGGAACTTAAATGCCAGATATGGAAACTAATTGGTCAAGTAAAAGTGGAAGTGTAAGAAAAGTTGTCAAATTCACACATTTCATCATGGAAATCGAAACTTTCTGAGAAGTAGCCATAAAATTTAAACGTATTTATTACATAATATCTAATGATTATGGTAATAATCTATATAGATAGTGTAAATGCATGATTTTGTAATACAACTGGCCTTTTGTTTAATCTTTTGCTTAATTTTTCAGTTGAATACATTGCTGAAAGACCATCAACCAATTTCACCCATTTTCTTGTTAAACAAAATTTCAAGTATAACTGTTTTACAGAAATTTAAAGAACTGATAAGGAATGTCAATGGCCATTAAAGTTGGAGATGCAAGGAAGATGGCTAAATTCAAGCTTTTATTAAATGAAAACAATAAAGTAAGACTTTGTAAAGACTGTACGAGATAGTTGTACCATAATTAAGACAAGGATATGGCTCATTTCTCTGCAAACCAAAAACTAAAAAGAAAAGGATTCTGACTTACCAACTATAACACAGGCCACACTCTCTGGCAAGTAGTTTAATTTAGTCTTCAGTAGGAAGAATATCAATATTATGCACATTGCTGAAAAAAAATCCATAGGTTTAGTTCAAAGGCAGTGCTTCAAATTAGCAGGGTAAGTTGCATCCATTAAAACATGAAGGTTTTTGATGTGAATTTACTCTTTTCTCTCTGCTTGCAATGAATCAAGCTTGTCAAAGGTGACTTATGGCAAATCTCAGGGGCAAAAAATATGTTTACACAATAAACATCAACTCCAACATGGGGATTGAGGGATACATCATTGTACCAACATTGTAAGCCTTATCTATAGCCCATGCCTCACATCAATATAATATTGTTGGGACTACTATTCCTTTGAACATACCCATTTTTGCTCTCCCAGATAATAATCTCTTTCCATACATTCTTCAGCACTCCCAGAACCTTCGTTCCCTCACCCAATCCATGACTCACTTCCCATTTTTGCCCTCCCAGATAATGTCCTCTCTCCATACAATTTTCAGCACTCACAGAACCTTTGTTCCCTTACTCATCCCATGACTCACTTCTGTTTCCATGGCTCCATTCACTGCCATGTTCACTCCCAGATATCTAAAATACTTAACTTCCTCTAACTTTCCTCCACTCCAACTCACAACCCAACCAACCCATCCCTCAATCCTGTTAAACTTAATAATCTTGCTTTTACTCACATTCACTCTCAACTTCCTCCTTTCATACAATCTTCCAAACTCAGTCACCAAATTTTGCAGTTTCTCACTGGAATCTACCACCAGTGCTGTATAATCAGCAAACTACAACTGATTCACTTCCCAAGTCTTCTCATCCCCCACAGACTGCATACTTGCCCCTCTCTCTTCCACCTCACCACCTTATCCATAAACAAACTGAAGAACCATGGTGACATCACACACACGTGCTGCAGACCAACATATATGTATGCACACTAAAACAAGTGCAACAAGCTAAGTGATGAAATTGTAAATGGTAACAGTACATGAAAAATTAAGAAGTAGTACGATAATGGAGAAACTTCATAAGATTGGACCCCTTGACTGTAGAACCTCTTCCCCATAATATACAAATAAGTAATTACACACAGTTTAGGGTTTATGATGGATATGCTGACAATGAACTAACTGATATAAACATCTTTCCATACCCAATACACAGAGGATGAGGAATATGGAAAGGGATGACAAGTGTTCTTGTTCTGCAGCACCCACTTCTGGCAGGTCAACACTCGTATGACACAGCTGAGTTTCATTAGTTGGATCTGCATCAACAGTACCCCTAAAATAAAACATAAAGGTGACACCATGGTAATCACCATGGTAATAACATGAAAAATACACAGTTCTGCCAGCAACACAATATGATTTTTCTAACAAATTTGGAAGTAAGGAAGAAAATTTATCGTGGTAATAGATGAATGAAAAGTGTACGGTTCAGTCTGTGACACAACACATTACCATTTCTTTAAAAAAAAAATAAAAGGACTTATGCAAGAAAAACTATAACTGAAAAGAACACTATTAATTTACAATCCTTGAAACCTGAAGGCAGAGCAAAAATGAAAAATGTGATGGAACACTGCAGCTGCTTAGTTTTGTAAGTGGATGTCTGCTTAGTTTAGTGAGTAAGTGGATGGAGAGACAATATAGTTTGCAATAAAAGTACTTATTGG
>JAUUDY010104678.1:0-14156 GCA_032361765.1 Panulirus inflatus
GGGTTGGGCCATTCTTTCGTCTGTTTCCTTCCGCTACCTCGCTAACGCGGGAGACAGCGACAAAGCAAAAAAAAAGAAAAAAAAAATGCATCACGGTGGGGTGCTTGAGGATTGGCAGAATGCATGTATACTTCCATTGTATAAAGGCAGGTTGGATAAAGATGGGTGTTCAAACTACAGAGGTATAAGTTTGTTGAGTGTACATGGTACGTTGTAAGGGAGGGTATTGATTGAGGTGAAGGCAGGTGCAGAGCATCAGATAGGGGAGGAGCAGTGTGGTTTCATTAGTGGTAGAGGATGTGTTGATTAGGTATTTCCTTTAATGAATGTGTGTGAGAAAAATACTTGGAGGAAAATAGATGAATCTGTATGTGACATGTCTGGAGAAAGCATATGATAGGGTTGCCTTGTGGAAAGTCTTGAAAATATATAGTTTGGGAAGAAAGCTCCTAGAATCAGTTGGTTGTGTTTATCAAAGGTGTGAGGCATATGTGTGAAAGGAAGAGAGATAACTGAATGATTCCACGTGAGGGTTGGTCTTCAGGCTGGGTGTGTAATGTCACCGAGGTTGTTTAGAATTTGGTCATGGATGGGATGGTGAGGGAGGTAAATGCAAGGGTTTTGGAGAGAGGGGCGAGTAAGCAGTCTGTAGGGGATAAGCAGGCCTGGGAAGTGAGTTAGGTGTTGCTTCTTGATGATTCAGCACTGGTGGTAGATTCTAGTGGGAAATTGCAGAAGTTGGTGACTGAGCTTGGAAGAGTGTGTTAAAGGAGGAAATTGAAATTAGATATGAATAAAAGCAAGGTTATTTGATGTAGCAGGCTCAAGGGACAGGTTAGATGAGATGTGAGTTTGAATGGAGAAAAATTGGAGGACGTGAAATGTTTTAGTTACTTGGGAGTGGACATGGCAGTAAATGAACCATGGAAGCAGATGTGAGTCACAGGATGGATGAGGGGGAGAAGGCTCTGGAAGTGCTGAAGAATGTGTCTAAAGAGAGATTGTTATCTCAGAAGGCAAAAATGGGTAGGTTCGAAGGAATAGTAGTCCCAACATTATCATATGGTTGCGAGGCATTGGATGTAGATAAGGATGTGCAGAGGAAGGTGGATGTGTTGGAAATGAAATGTTTGAAGACAGTACGGCTGGTGGTAGGCAGTCACCAACCTGGGAGGTATACTTCTGGTCCTAAACAGGAAAGGGTTAGTGACAGTTACATAGTAAGCTAGCACTTCATGGTTGTCAAGTTGCACTCCTCAAACCCAGGTAGCTGCCTTTTCTTTCAGTCTCACCTAAACTTGGACTGCTGGCATTTTGTCCACAAACATACAATCTCTCCTTGTCACACGTAGCACTTGACAACACTTAACTAACAAAACTCATTTTCCATAACTAGATCTTCTTGTGGTGAGCGCTATGTGTTCATCCCCGCTGTGTTTTGACAAAATGGTAGGAGCAATAGATAGAAGTAGTAGGTAGGAACATTAGACAGGAGCATTAGGTAGAAGTAGTAGGCTGGAACATTTAGGTATGAGCATGTTGTAGAAGTAGTAGGTTGGAACATTAGGTAGAAGTAGTTTGTAGGAACATTAGGTTGGAGTCTTTGGAAACACTGCACTAGAGTTGACCTCAGACAGTGGTCTGTTAAGGGCGAAAATCTAAAAGGTTAAGAAGTAGCACTGGATTTCTCTAGTTATGGAAACTCTTTTTCCATCACCACCCCCTTGAGGGAATTCCTGAGGGGAACAGGCATCAGAGATATGCATGAATAGATAGAGGTCAATATGTGGTGTGAAATAGTTTGATCAAGTAAGCAGTGAAAGGGTAAGAGAAAGGTGTGGTAATAAAGAGAGTATGGCTGAGAGGGCCTAAGAGAGTGTGCTAAAATGGTTTGGACATATGAAAATGAGTGAAGAAAAGTTGACAAAGAGGATATATGTGTCAGAAGTTGAGGGAATAAGGGGAATAGGGAGACCAAATTGGAGATGGAAAGATGGAGTGAAAAAAGATTTTGAGCAATGGAGCGTGAACATTTAGGAGGGTGAGAAGCATGCATTGGATAGAGTGATTTTGAATGATTTGATATACAGGGTTCAGTGAGGCCTTGTTGTGGGTTGGGAGCTGTGGTTTTGGTGCATTACACATGACAGCTAGAGAATGGATGTGAGCAGATGCTGCCTTTCTTCATGTGTTCCTGGTGCTACCTTGCTAGCACGGGAGATTGTGACCAAATATTGAAATAAAATGTATATATACACAGTACATTGATACATACCAGTGTAACCAGACTCTAAATGCAGGTTATTACACCTTGCTCAAGAAGTCCCCCTCAATAAGGCTGTATCATGATAAGTGGATGTAAAAAAAGTAGTCTTTTTGAAGTTCTTGCTACAGAGGAGCTCATCATATCCCTGTTCTTGCTTGGAATGCAACCTCAAAACTGCAGGAGCCCCATAAAAGGGGTCCTGGAGTTGTGAAAGAATAATAAATTATTTTTAGCATTATTATACCTCAAGTAGACATAACTAACTCTTTTTTTGTACTGCACAGACTCTTATAATTGAGATGTGCAAACTTGAGGATGAACTTAATCACCTTGAGGAGAAAGGAAAGAACATGGAGCAAGATTCTGAAATGTTGAACATGCAGGCCACTGTTTCTGGTATGAGGATGCGACTTAAGACAATGCGTTCTGAAGCTGCTGCGAAGAAGATGGAGATAGAGGTAATGTTTGAATGATGTCTTTTACAGTAGCTAGTAAATTAGTTTGTCCTGATAGTTCTTAAAAGCACTTTTGTTGGAGTATGAAATTGGCTTTGAACTTTGACATTGTGACTTCTTTCAAAGCCACACTTTCCGTAGTTTTACTTTAATTACTTCTTTGAACTGTATAGGGAGGAAGTTCTCCACTCGTGGGGAACCATTACTTGAACTTTCTCTACTATCATACAACTTTCTAAACTTTTGCATGCTGTCTACAGGCATAGTTCTATCATTCAGTGTTTTCCAGTCATCCACCATTCTTATATGAATGTAAAGATGCACAGCACAGTGTCTGGAACACACTTTCCATGTACTGTCCTAATTTATGTAGTTTTCTGTGGAATAAACAGCAGATCTTTAATTTTGTTCAGTTATTATTCAGGATACACATTTGTTTATGCAATTCTATTTTTACTATGTAAATATACATAAAGTAAAGGAAGTGAAAGTGAATGTAAGAATTATAGCATAGTTGGCATGTTGTATGTTAGAATTGTGACTGATCATAAGAAAAATAAGATTATTAGTGAGCCACTTTTTGATGGAAAGCAAAATGTTTATAGGTAGGAAAGAGGTTGTTTACATCACATTTTGCACTTTGGTAACCAGTAGGAAAAGTTGTAATGAAATAGATAGATAGATGCATGCAGCATTGGTGTACTTAGAAAAGGAGAAAAGAAATAAAGTTAATGGGAACCACTTTTGTAGCTGTGACCGTAAGGGGTGCATGGAATACTATAGAATGCTGTTATTAAGAGCTTTTATAATGTAAGTTTGGTGTGTTTTGAGAATAAATAATGATGTGAAAAAATGTGGGGAGTTTGTGAAGGTTTTGTAATGTCACCATGTTTATTTAGTTATTTTAGGGATGGGCTACTGCATTTAATGAGAGCAAAGCAGAGAGATTGTGGTGTTTCACTTAACCATTTACAAACAGAATGGAAGTACTGCATTTGTTGTGTACAGATGATGATATGTTGCTAAATGAGAGGAAGAGCTGGGTAGAATGATAGGCCTGTTCAATGATGTATGTTGGAAGTTGGAATTTGTTTTTTCATATATGACACAGCAGTATTCGCATTTTCCCTTTAAGTACACATTTAACATTTTCATCATTAGTATTGTCTTTTGTGAATGTTCTCAAAATTTGATGGCTTTATTCTACTTGATAGTGCTTTCTTCTCCATATGTTCTCTAAATTCTTGTTTGTTTTATGATGACACCCAGATCTTTCATATTTGAATCACTTTCTCTGTTAGGCCTTTATGTGGTGTCACTGATGTGTTTTACTTGTTCTGTAACATACTTTGTCAGATTTATCATCATTAATTCCATCACATCCATTCTGCCCATTTGTAGATTGTGTAAGTTTTTTACATCTCTTTTTAATCAAAATAAATGGATATTTGTTGTGAGAGAATTGTTAGAACTAAGAATATTTCAAATGAAAGTGCTAGAAGACTGATTGGGGATTGGTTGCAATGGAAGCATTTTGTGTATGGTGTTTGTATGATTGGAGATTTGCTCTCATTTGACAAGTCAACTTAGTGTGTAGAGCAAAAAAGAAAGAAGCATGCTTTTAATTGTGAAAGTACATGTATCATTTTAACACACTAGCTTGAGGATGTGCATGAGTGGTGTTTGAAGGCTGTATGTACCTAATTCAGTATGTGAAATTGGGAGTGAAATAATTATTATAGTTAGTTAGACATTGGCATTTCTTTGTGCGGTTTGTAGACAGAGAGGTAGATAGACATTGGCATTTCTTTATGTAGCTCTGTAGACATAAGCACTGATGAAAAATCTTGATAACCCATGATTTAGATATATTTTCTTGTTTAATGACAGGGAAAACACAGTGAGACTGAACAGCAAAAGTTCCATTTGATTGAATATCAACAATTACTTCAAGATTTAGAATGTTGGGTGACAGAAACTTACACCCAGATCACCTCAGAAATTTCTCATGGTTCGGCGGCAGCCATACGTGAACAAATATCTCTCAATCAGGTATGATACTACGCAGGGTTGAAATTGATCTCCTTACCACAGGTTTGAGACTACATTGTTTAGTTACAAAGTGTACGTATAGCATGCCTCCTAAGTTTCTAAATAAAATATTAACTAAGCCTGTTACTTACTTTGTCTTGAATACATATTTATTTTAGTATGTTCTTCAGTTTAAGGTTATCTTCATCCACGATGTGTTAGCTATTACCTAGGTATTGAAAGCTATTTTCACAAGTTTCATGCATGGTTTTTGATGACTTTTCATTAATAAGAACTGTAGGTGGAAAAATTTATGTCTTTATAAGTTACCACTTTTGAGACTAAATTTTTTGCTGCTTAAGTGTGACTAAGCAGTGAATCATAGTGGCATCAACATTCAGCTTGTAGCAACCAAGAAATAGAATATTTCACAAAGTTATTAATAACACTGTTATATGATTTTCTAGTCCAGAATGTACATTACAGCACTGTCTTGACCTAGAGTTAGCATAGCCAGTCACTTCCAAAACAGAGTACTTGTTCTGTTATCATTAACTTGTTTCATCATGTATATTCTTGCTTGCTTTGTATATCTTGTACCAAGCATTTTTAATTTTTCGTATATTACATCTTTGTTATTTTTGGTGAATATTATATTGTCACATGAAGATTTTCAGTCTGAAATCTAGATTCTTTGCAGATTTTGATATTGTTTTCTATATTCATTAAGCTTGGTTACAAAAGTATCACACTTTTGAATTCTTATGACAGAAGTAACTCAGATACCCATCTGAATTTTAACCAAACCAGTGAGTGTCAGCATAACCACCCAATAGGACTGACTACCGAAAGTCCATCAATAAGGAGCAAAGTACCAAAAAAGCATTTAGTTTGCTATATACAGTAACTCAAAGATTTCTTGCAAACATTTTTTAAAGCATGCAGCTGGCGCCACGTCCTTAACCTTTTTTGAAAACACACACATGCCTCCTCTTGAGTCAGCTACTCTGTACATGACACATCGTACTCAGTCACCTATTACCAACACCCAGTTTCTACCCATATCCTTATGGAAAACTCCTCACAACTCTCGTCTCTCCTTTGATGGCTCTGTAAATTCACCATTTGACTCAGTGAACATATTTGGTATTACTGTAACATCCACTCTTTCCTGAAAACCCCACATTACAAAATTAGCTGAGTCTGCCTCTAAGAAACTGGGAGTCTGTTTAGATGTTAAAATTTCTTTTCTTCTGAGCAGTTGCTCCATTTATTCAAAGGATTGATTCATCATTGTATGGGGTACTTCTCTCACATCCGGGGTGGTTCTAGCTCTCCATCCTTACTTGATAGAGTTTACTTGAAAAAGGTATGAATTGTAAACTCTTACGAGATAACTTCAAAACTTGACCCTCTTGCCCCATGTTAAAATGTTTGCACACTTTCCCTCTTCTATAGGTATTTTGATTTTTGCTCTTGAGAGTTGCTTGTGTGGCCCCGCTTCTAGCAAGGCCAAGTTATACTCTCTACCTTCCCATGTCTTTCCCGATAACTATGATTTGGCACATTTTAAAAAGACAGGTTTTTCCGCTTTATTCAAATTTCGTAAATACTTTCCTTTGTTTCTTTTTTTCCCCTTTCCTAATCCTCTCTATATTTCAATTAATACCCAGCCTTGATGTGGACTTTTGTCCATGACTGAAGCCTCCAGTGTATATAAAAAAAAAAAGAGAGAGAGCTAGAATATGCTTCCCAAGTCTGGTCACCACAATTAAAGAAGCACAAAGATTTGACAAAGAGGGTCCAGATGAGATCAGCAAAGATGGTGCTTGAATTAAGGGAGCTGAGCTGCATTAAGAAGCAGAGAGCTCTAAATTTGCTCATAATGAAGGAGAGAAGAGTAAGAGGTGATTTGATCACAACCTTTAAGTATCAAAATCAGTTTAATGATATTGACAGTCAACAGTTCATGAGATGTGATGGCAGAGAAACTAAATATCCCAAGAAGCTAAGCAAGAAACTTCCTAGAAATGTTGAAGTACTTTTTTTGTGTCAAGATGGTGTATGGCTGGAAAAAACTAAGCAAGGATATTGCAGGTTTTGTGTGTACAGAGAAATCTAAGAAAGTGTTCGATATGGAAGGTTCAAGAGATGGTACCTTCAGTTTAAAACTTTCTCTTTAATCTGTACAAATAGCTTTTTAAAGAGAACAGGGCATGTGGCTCACAACCTGCTTAGCTTTTCATCTTCCCTTCTGGGGCTTGTTGACAAATGGAAACATGATATATGTTGGGATGTGTGTGTGTACCTAGGGTAAGGACATGGTATACACGCAAGGCTAAGCGATGAGGCAGTGTAAGTGCGCAACTTGTGTCTCATAATGCACCAGTAAGTTGGATAAGCTGTTATGAAAATGTGAATCTTGACTGTACAAAAGTTTAAAATGTTGTATAACAGCAGAGAAAGCTAAAGAAATGGGACTCCACAAATGTAGAACTCCTTCCCTATGCTCTAGATATAATTATACCCACACACACACATACACAAAAGAATCTAATGTTTAATCTTGTATAAAAAAAAAATTGTTGGTACAGTGAAGGACTAGTTAATGATTTCTAATTTTAATCCTAGGTTTGTATGAAAATGAAATATCATAGTCGTTTGGGGAGTGATTGGTAATTTATAATAGTTTAGCTCACAATTCATAAATCTATGATTTACCAGCAACAATTGACCCTGAATATATTGTTTCTGACAGAGATAATTTGTTTTGTAGACCCTGCAGCGTGACTTGTCTCGTCGTGAACAACAGCTGAATGAACTACGTGGCAAGTGTGAACATGTACAGGGAGACTCTCACATTCAGTCTTTGGCTCAGGAGATGACAAATCACCTTGCTTTCTTGAGCCAGACAATTTGTGACACACGCCTTGTTCTCCAGAATCGTCTGCACCAGCTGAAGGTACGCGTCTGCCAACATCGTCCTACCTGTCCTTACATATCCACATAATTCATATGCATTCCTTTATCTACACCTTTAACTGTCTGGGTTTCTGTTTCCTTTTCCTGGTTTCCTACGTATATATATATATATATATAACTTTGGGTGCCCTTTTTACCTCTATCCTACCTCTTCCTTTGCTGCTCATCATTTTGAGCTAACATACATCAGGAAGCATGAATAAATATCATCTTAGTGCATCTTTGGAAAACCTAGATGAAAGTTAACCTGAGCTGAAATTCATTATAGGAGATCCTGGTGAATGAGATGATGCGGGAACAGGCTGACAGCCAGGACTCTGATAAGGGTAGCGAGAGTACAATTGCCCGCATAGCATCATTCCAACAGGACCAGCATCCCAGCATCATTAGAGATCACTCCCAGAAAGAGGAAATCAGTGCTCCTGAAACTCTTACAGATTCGGAAACTACAACTGTTTATAAAGTTATGAGAAGGAGAATTATCAAGAAAGTTGTAGACATTGATGGAGTGCCTGTGGAGACAGAGGAGGTTGTTGAAGAACCTGGTGATGAAACAGAACAGTCATCCATTACAGACTCAGAAACAACAACCACTGTTTTACGAACTGTTCGAAGAAGAAGCATCACAAAGATCATTATGGTTGATGGTAAACCAGTTAATGTTAGAGAAGTAGTAGAGGACCCTGAAGAGGTTGCTGAGGAATTAGTTGAACAGGATTCTGTAGGCCATAGTAAAATGTCAAAGATCTTAAAAGGTGTGATAGCAAAGGAAGAAAAGTTTTTGGATTCAGCAGAAGAAGTAACAGAACCAGTCATCAGTCCTGTAACCTCAGTCACTACCCACCAAAATATTAGAAGGATAATCAAAAAGACTGTGATGGTTAATGGTCAACCTGTTGAAATTGAAGAGTTTGAAGACCCATTAGGTATCCATCCTGAAGGTTTGCAAAGCACTCTACCAGCTGATGCAAAAATTACTCAGATCACTACAGTGCCTACAGGCTCTGTTGTTCCTGAAGATATTACTGAACCAGATACCATAGTAACTAACCGTAAGATAATTAGAAAGAGAATAATTAAGAAGACTATATTTATTGATGGCAAACCTACAGAAATGGAAGAGGTGGTAGAAGAACCAGAGGACATGAATGGTGAGAGTTTTAGGGAGAGCTTGCAAACAAACCCAATCGTAACAGAGGAAATTTTGGAACCAGGGATGGTAACCAGTGTTCAAAGTATAGGCAGAAAGAAAATAATTAAAAAGATAACTCTTGTAAATGGTAAGCCAGTGGAAACTGAGGAAGTGATTGAAGAACCTGATATCGTCAACGAGAGTCTGCAGGAAAGTCAACCAACTGATTCTTTAGTTTTTAAAACAGTTACAGACCCAGAAGTAACCACAACTCACAGAATTATGAAGAGGAAAATAGTTAAGAAAATCACTATGGTTGATGGCACACCAGTGGAGACAGAAGAAGTAGTAGAGAAACCTGAAGGTGTTACTGAGGAAACGCTGCAAAAGATGCTGGCATCAGACTCTATCACAGAACACCCAGATGGAGCTACTACCCATAAAATCATCAGAAGAAAAGTTAAGAAGGTTATTGTGGTTGATGGTAAACCAGTTGAGACTGAGGAAGTAGTAGAGGAACCAGAAGATATCACTGAAGAAGTGCTGCAAGGTATGCCAGTTGACTCATTGATTACTGAGACAGTTGAAGAACCTGAAGTAACTACTACCCACAGAATCATCAGAAGGAGAATAATTAAGAAGATGATAATGGTTGATGGTAAACCAGTGGAGACTGAAGAAGTGGTAGAGGAACCAGAAGATGTGACTGAAGAAATGTTGCAAGGTTTGCCAGCCAATTCTTTGATTACTGAGACAGTCACAGAACCTGGTGTCAATACAGTTCGCAAAATCATCAGAAGGAGAATAATTAAGAAGATGATAATGATTGATGGTAAACCAGTGGAAACTGAGGAAGTGGTAGAGGAACCAGAAGAGGTTACTGAAGAAATGCTGCAAGGCATCCCAGCTGACTCCGTAATTACTGAGACAATCACTGAACCTGAGGCAACTACTACCCACAGAATTATCAGAAGAAGAATAATTAAGAAGATAATAATGGTTGATGGTAAACCTGTGGAGACTGAGGAAGTGGTAGAGGAACCAGAAGATGTTAGTGGGGAAATGCTGCAAGATATGCCAGCTGATTCAGTCATTACCGAGAAAGTCACTAAACCTGAAGTAAAAACTGACAAAATCATTAGAAGGAAAATAATAAAGAAGATCATTATAGTTGATGGTAAACCTGTAGAGACTGAGGAAGTCGTAGAGGAACCAGATGTTAGCAAGGAAATGCTGCAAAGTCTGTCATCTAACTCTGTAATAACTAAGATAATCACAGAACCTGAGGTAACTACTACCCACAGAATCATAAGAAAGAGAAAAGTGAAGAAAATCATTATGATTAATGGTAAACCAGTGGAGACTGAGGAAGTGGTGGAAGAACCAGAAGAGGTTACTGAAGAAATGCTACAAGGTATGCCAGCTGACACAATGATTACTGAGACAGTCACAGAACCGGACATCACTACAGTTCACAAAATCATTAGAAGGAGAATAATCAAAAAGGTAATTATGGTTGATGGTAAACCTGTAGAGACTGAGGAAGTGGTGGAGGAACCAGAAGAGGTTACTGAGGAAATGCTGCAAAGTCTGCCAGCTGACACCGTGGTAACTGAAACTGTTACAGAACCTGAGGTAACCACAACCCACAAGATCATTAGAAGGAGAATCATCAAGAAGATAATTATGGTTGATGGTAAACCAGTGGAGACAAAAGAAATAGTAGAGGAACCAGAAGAGGTTACTGAAGAAATGTTGCAAGATGTGCCAGCTGACTCCATGATTACTGAGACAGTCACAGAACCAGACATCACTACAGTTCACAAAATCATCAGAAGGAGAATAATCAAGAAGATAATTATGGTTGACGGTAAACCTGTGGAGACTGAAGAAGTGGTGGAGGAACCAGAAGAGGTTACTGAGGAAATGCTGCAAGGTCTGCCAGCTGATGCTGTGGTAACTGAAACTATTACAGAACCCGAGATAACCACTACCCACAAGATCATTAGAAGGAGAGTAATTAAGAAGATGATTATGGTTGATGGTAAACCAGTTGAGACAGAGGAAGTGGTGGAGGAACCAGAAGAAGTTACTGAAGAAATGCTGCAAGGTCTGCCAGCTGAATCAGTCATTAAGGAGATTGTCACAGAACCTGAGGTAACTACTACCCACAGAATCATTAGAAAGAGAATGATCAAGAAGATAATCATGGTTGATGGCAAACCAGTGGAGACTGAGGAAGTAGTAGAGGAACCAGAAGAGGTTACTGAAGAAATGTTGCAAGGTATGCCAGCTGACTCGGTGATTACTGAGACAATCACAGAACCGGACGTCACTACAGTTCACAAAATCATCAGAAGGAGAATAATCAAGAAGATAATTATGGTTGATGGTAAGCCTGTAGAGACTGAGGAAGTGGTGGAGGAACCAGAAGAGGTTACTGAGGAAATGCTGCAAGGGATGCCATCTGACTCTGTAATTACTGAGACAATCACTGAACCTGAGCTAACTACTACCCACAGAATCATTAGAAGGAGAATAATCAAGAAGGTAATTATGGTTGATGGTAATCCAGTGGAGACTGAGGAAGTGGTAGAGGAGCCAGAGGAGATTACTGAGGAAATGCTGCAAGGTATCCCATCTGACTCTGTGATTACTGAGACAGTCACTGAACCTGAAGTGACTACTATCCACAGAATAATTAGAAGGAAAATAATTAAGAAAATTATTATGGTTGATGGTAAACCTGTTGAGACTGAGGAAGTGGTTGAAGAACCAGAGGAAATAACTGAGGAGATGCCACAGGGAATTCCAGGTGAGTCTGTGATTACTGAGACTGTCACAGAACCTGAGGTTACTACTACCCACAGAATCATCAGGAGGAGAATAGTAAAGAAGATTATTATTGTTGATGGTAAACCAGTAGAGACTGAAGAAGTGGTAGATGAACCAGATGAACTTGCTGAAACATACAGAGAACCTAAAGTCACCAGTACTCAGAAGACCATCAGCAGAAAAGTGATTGATAAAACAAGAATTATTGATGGTAAACCAGTGGAAACTGCTAAAGTTTTAGAAGAATCTGAGGATACCAGTGGAAACACTGATACTGACAGTGCCTTATCTACCTCATTATCTGGAGGTGTTCGTATAATTAAGAAGAACATTAAGATTAAACGGTCTATACATGTTGTTGATGGTAAAGAGGTGTTTGAAGAAGAGAGAGCAGAAACCCCAGAAGAGATTCATGATTATCCCTTACCTAGTGAAGTGAAGGAACCAATCACTGTACACATAAGCAAAGAGATTGAGCGTGTCCCTGGTGATGCATCCATATCATCTGACTCTGTACCAGAGCAAAAGGCAAGAGTCATTCGTCAGTTGAAAATTGTTGAAGGCCAACCAATAGTCTCTGAGGAGATTCTTGAAGGTGCTGAACCTTTAGTACCAGGTGATGCCCCAGAAGTAAAGAATATCCAGTATCATGTTGTGCGAAGGCGAAAGAACATTATTAAACGTGTTCAGATAATTGATGGAGTGAAAGTTGAGACAGAAGAAGTTGTGGAAGAACCAGAAACAGAGTTTGTTATGCCAGATGATGAATCTGGCATAACAATTACAGAAATGTCTGATGCTGATCATGTAATTATTCCTTGCCCATCAGTTGAAACAGCAGAAAGTGAATCCTTCCCCACACCTTTGACAAGGAGTTCTGATACTCCACAGCAACCTTTAATCAAAATCTCAAATTGGCAGGATGAAATGTACCCTTATTCACTGGAATGCAAGCAACAAGAAAATATCTCAGATATTTCTGACAAGACATTAGTTGAGTTACCAGCCAAACAGCCTCCAGATGAAGAACCTGCCTATGAACCATTTAAATCACCAGACTCAGAGTTTCCCGTTCCAGAAGATAGGGATGATAGCAAACCATTTGATGTAGTAGACAATAAGTCAGAAAGTACATGGGTTGAAGTTTATCCAAAAGCTGATGACCTGAGAGAAACTGAATCCATACCACAATCTACTGAGCAAGCCCCAACTTTACCAGTATCTCCAGTTGTATGCAGTATGAAGGTTACAGAATCAAATTTATTCCCAGTGTCATTTGATAAAGATGATGGCAAACCAAAAGATTTAGTAGAAGACAAACCTAAAAGTATTTGGGATAAAGAAGTTTATCCCAAAACTGCTGAAATCAGAGAAAAAGAGTCAATATCACAAGTTTCTGAGCAAGCCCCACCTTTACCAGTGTATTCTGTCGCAGGTGATGTCACTGGCACAAGATTAGATTCATTTCCTGAGCCATCAGATATGTTTAGTACACTTGATAATGATGCTGGCAAACCAAGGAAATTAGTAGAAGACACAAGTGTAAAAACCTGGGTTAAAGAAGTTTATCCTAAACTTAATGAACCCTTAGCAAAAGAGCCAATACCACAGTACACTGAGCAGGCCCCAGTTATCCCTCCACGACCAGTTACATTGTTTGAGAAGGATACAGAATTGAAATCTTTCCCAACACCAGTAAATGAATTTCCAGAGCCATTAGACAAGGATGATAGCAAACCAAGGGATGACGTGAAAGATACATCAAGGAGTACTTGGACTGAAAAAGTGTATCCCCAAGTTGAAAAATCTGTAGAAAGAGAATCAATACCCCAGTGTTCTGACCAGGCTCCAGCTTTCCTAGTTGAAACTGTTGCATTTGAAAAGGATTCTGAATTAGATACTTTCCCTGTGCCATCTGAAACTGTAGCACATTCTTCTTGGGAAGATATCACTCAGGACCTGAAAGATATCACCCGAGAAATTTCCTTTACATATGATACTGATTCTCAAGTTCAGGATCTAGTTATTGGTGAAGAGACTGCGGTGTCTGATTCTCAGGAACTCAAGTCGTCTGATATTCCAGAAATGCATAAAATTGAAGAAATTGCGTCTGAGGATTTCCCTATGCCAGTTGAATTGGGAGGACCACAGGATGTATCTAGGGCTGTGCATGTGAAAAATGACTCTGAAATTTCAGTCTTACCATTCCCAGCACCAGAAAGAAGAGATAGTGGTATTGTTCAGTTGCAAAGTAGTTCTTATGCTCCAGAGGTGTTTGAAACTCTTACTTATGAAAAAACAGACACTGATGCAAAAACAGACACTGTACAAGTTAGTGAATTAGATCAAACCAAATTTGAGTATTTTACATGCCCAGAACTTCCTGTGTTACCCCCAGATATTAAGACTATTGATAGCCCATTCCCACAACCTCATGGAGATTTCCCTGTGTTAT
>JAUUDY010104789.1:1600-14156 GCA_032361765.1 Panulirus inflatus
TGGTGGATCAGATGTTGAATTGCTGACGAATTTGTTTTTCAGATTTTTGCTTTTCCCCCTCTAAGTTGTAGTGAGGTAGATAATGGTAGAGAGCTCAGAGAAGAGCTTCCAAGTAGGGTGTTTGGTAGTATTGATAAGTTTGACTGTTTTAAGCAACTTTTGGCCCAGATTCCAAGATAGAGACAGATATGAGCTTTCCTGCAGACACAGCAGATTTAATGCATTTCTAACTGATCTTGCCTCATAGATTTTGTGGTATTAGGAATCTTATTTGCGAAACCATCACAGGAAACTTGTTAAATTCATTTGTAAAGGGGAAATAAAGTAAGTTGGTTGGCCAGATACTCTCTGACTTATTGGTACTAACTGATAGGGAAAATTACTACTACCAATGATAAATGTGCAAGTTGTGTACTTTAGGTCTGTGGCATTGTTAACATTAGAATAGGTAAGAAAATTATAGGAGTCAGCATGTTGTGTAGAACACTCTCACAAAATTGACGTCAACTGAAATAGGGTGATTAGCTAAATCTGAAAGTGGGCAGGGCATTGAAGGTGAGGAAAAATATGGAACTAAAAGACTTAAAACAAGGAAAAATATGTTTGGACTACAATAAAACTATGGAAATCTCACTTTTCTTAGGGGCTGACATCATGATTCGTATATTTCATTTTAGAAATGTGTCATTGTTATAGCTGTCTGATTTAGTTTACCTGCTGTTGTCCTAAGTAAATGAATGCACATGAAGGAAGACTTTAAATAATTTTCTTCTGAAACCTTCTGGTAAATCCAAAAATAACTTAAAAGAATTGGCTAGATTTATATTTGCAAGTTCTTATGGGCCTTCCTAGTTGCAACTACACGTGTTTCATAGAACAGGATTACATACTTCCAGATGATAAGGGGTAAATGAATCCACAGCCATGCAAGTACCCACTAAGTACAAACTCTCTTCAACACTTGGCTCAGAATGAGCTCCTTATATAGTGAAAACAAATGCTTTATTTTGTATTATGTTTTCTTTGTGGATTGGATACATAAATAGACCATCATTTTTTAATTTTGAAATATACTTTTGAAATATAGTATGATAATTGTCTCGTTCTTTGAAGTCTGAATATCCACCTCTAATTTAGTGTAGGACATCATTATTTTTTAATTGAAGTATATTAGCATCTTATATAAATTTCCAGTGTCATAATGAGAATTGTTACGTATGTATAGTACTACGAATTTAGTATTGTTTCATATCTTAGGTGTGGTAATGATGAGACTGTGTTGGAAGCATCGTCACCCCAGAGTCGGATGTACTGGCTTCAACACTTACAGGCAGCCCGGAGAGAGTTCAGCCAAAGACGCACTGCTACCAAAACTCCAGCAAGACGAACCACCACTGGGGTACTGTATTCTCTGATAATGTTGCTAATGATTTGTTGAAAAATTATGCACCTCATTTTACTTTTTTGTGTGTGAATGGCAGTTGATGGTAAAGATAATTGCTAATAGTAATGATAATGAAAATGATAGAATTAATGATAATAATAATAATGGTGAAAAGATACTCAATATAGAATGTTTGCATCAATAGGTGTGATGACGGATGACACATGATGAATAACAAATATGATTGACATGTTTATGGTAAGAATATGATATGTAGGGCTTGTATTGATGTGTAATAGGGGAATCAAAGATGATAGAAAATTCAGATTATTGCACATTGCACATGCTTACTAATCTGTCTTATTGGTAGAAAACAGTTGACTCAAAATTCCAGGATGATTGGATGATATTTAGTACAGCACTGCCCTCCTTCCTCCACCTACAATTACCTTGCAGACTCCTTTTCATAGTGAATTACTGTATTATATCTAGCCAGCTATGTGGTTTCTCTCCTCCTCTTCAGCTGCACCTCTTCAAAATATTTTATATTTTATTGATATTTAGCAAACCTAATCCTTGTAAATTGGTACAACTTCACATGCAACTGAATTGAAAAATGTTATAAGCTTTTGTTTAGATGATTAATTTTGATATACAGTATATTATACCCATTTTTTAAAAATATTTCCCACTGATGTTCTTTTTGAATTATAGCGTCCAGACTCAGGGCTACTCCAAGATGACAGAAGTAGTCCTGTTCCCACTCCAGATCCTCACCATGACCTTATGATGCCAATGACACGGCCAAGTGATACTGGGAAGGGTGATATACCTCCTCGTTCTCCATCTGCATTATCAGATGCTCGACTAGTCCTGTCAAATTTGCTGCCAAATACTCAGCGAAAGATATTTAAGAATAATAGTGAATGTAAGTAAACTGTGGTATCTTTGTGACCATTGAATTGAAATAGGCTTACAGCTAAACCTTACCTTACAATTTTTTAATAGATAAGAGAAAATTAGAAAACTGCAGTGTTTAAGGTACATTCTGCAAGTTTATGAAGATTGCATAAATTCCCTGCATCCATTTGATATTACTCTACTTGAAAGATAAGTTTGAATTAATTTCTATGATTTTCATTTTGTGACCCTTTATATGGCTTTAGTTGTATTCCTTTGCCATTTACTTTACAACCCCCTTTTGTTATTGCCCATCCTTGGGAATTCTCTGACATACGTTACTCTTCTCTCAGCCTTATGTAAATAAAACATATCGGTCTGACAGATGATTGATTGGAAAGCCTATACTTTTACTGATTTTTAAAATTTTTTTATTCCTCTTGAATAGTATATGTTTAATGAAGTTAACATTTTGTAGAGGATCTCTCTTTGTGAAAGATTGCCATTAAAGAATACATATCACTTTACTAGGAAAAGTTTGTAGGAAGGACTCAAGATTCAAATTCAATTTTTACTAAGCTATTCATTCTCTTCAGCTCCCAGATCTCCATCTAGTCCTCAAGCAGCACAACATAGTTCCCTTGGTTCTCCCAGTGATGATCTGAGTTTCGGAAATCTTGGACGAAAGCTTCGTAGTTCATTTCGTGGGCGTCGACCTGCATCTTTAGAAGGAAAAGATGGGGTTGATGTTCCCAGCCTACATTCCAAGGTTACATGCAAAAAATGTGAAGAGGTACTTTTAAATGTTCAATTTGAAAATGTACATATTATGTAATGTTTTTAACCCTTTGTTGTTCATGTTTCAACTGAGCTTAAGTAATTTTGTTTCTGTTAACTGGCTTGTAACATAGTTTACTTATAAAAGATACAGTATGCTTTATCTGTAATTGTTTATTTTTCATTGTTTTATTCTAATAAACATTAACCCATTATATGATTTTCTTGATATCTGGTATTTCAAGAGAAATCAGCATGTTAAACTCATTTATAAAGTGTACAGTATAGTCTGTGTTTGTTAGCTTCGTGGAGAGCTAACGTCAGCCAAGGAAGACCTTACTGCCACTCAAGATGAATATCAGGCTTCTCGAGAAGTTATAGATCTGCTGCAGAAGGAACTTGATGCTTTGCAGCAGGAAAAAGCCACACTGTAAGTCCATGTATTCATGTAAATATGAAATTAAGAAATGTGAAGCATAAGCATGTATCAGATCCGTTAAAAGGTAGATGCTCCAAGAAGAGGAAGCTGTAATTTTAAATATAATATAAAACATAATATAAATATAAAATATAATATAAAACAAGGTTCAAGGTTAGAAATTTGATTAACGTATTTGATGTGTTGATTCAATAATTGGATTTGATTAAAAGCATCAAAATATTATGGTAAGAGTACCATAAATGAAATTTGTTATTAAGTATATCACAGGTATTGTTACTTCAGCTGAGATAAAGAGGTTGTATTTTTCATTTGTGGTTGTTAGAGATTGTGCTGAGGTTTATTGATATTTAACAACCAGATAAATGACTAAGGGAACCTTTAAAACAGATTTGAATGATGACATGAAGGAGCAGAGTAAAACTGATATAAAAATGAATAGGAATGAGGTAGGAAATCATTGATTATTGTGCCATAAATGCAGTGTATGGGCAAATATGCAAATTTTAGAACTTGAATTTGAAGAAGTATTTACGAGATTTTGGTAGATATCATGTATTGTATTAAGGCATAGCTTACAAGGGAAATCAGAGTACTTACAGTTTTTCTAAGAAATAGTTAGTGGAAAAGAAAAAAGGGGCAAACAAAAAATTGAAGACTGGCCTTTCCAGGCTGGCATAGACAAGGTTGTCCATTTGTTTTGGAATTTTTATTGTCTTGTTTATGTACTAAAGTGTTCTCCAGCATAGTTGTTTGTCAGTTTTTAGTCATAGCTTTTACACAAAGTAATCACTGATTATTAGAAACCATGACTAATTGCAGGATAAGTTTAGACCGAAGTGATCTAACAGACAGTCATGTTCTGGAGATATTACGAGGAAAGGACCGCCACATTGTGAATTTGGAACATGACAATCAGAAGTTGACAAACGATATAGCTCGGCTTACAGAACAGATATCTGATGCTCAGTCACACCAGGAGCATCTTAAAGAAAAGCTGTCAATGCTTTATTGTCTTATTGAGGTATGGATGGTTTAGCTGTTTTATGCTTAATTCTGTGATGTTCCACTTCATATCATGATTAGATTTGAAATTTGGGTTTTATAATGGAAGAATACTAGTAACATAAGAATAAGTGGTGTTACGGGTGAATGGTTTGAAAGAAATGTGGGAGTGCATCAATACCGTTTGATGTCACCTTTTTTTTCAGTGCTTTTTTGGATGATACGTTATGCGAATAAATGAGATGAGGTGATAGCTAAATCCTCGTAAGAAACAGAATGGTAGCTGCCATGTGAGTTGTATACAGATGATGCTGTGCCCCTGGCTGAATTATTGGAAGAGTTGAATGGAGTGGATGGCTTTTATAGTGCACTGCAAGTGAGATGAGAATTCTGAAAGTGAATGTAAGTTAGAATAAAAACAGTTTTGAAAGAATTGGGAATTTACAGTGTAGCATCACTTTTAAGTAGAGAGGAACTAGAGGTTGGAGATGAGTTAAGTACATGGGAGTAGAGTTCTGTAAGGATTGTAGTGGGAATATAGAAATTGAGAATAGAATTATGCAGGAGAAACAAAATAGAGGTGCACTGAAAGCTTTGGTGAATTTAAGTGTACAATTTGCAAGAATCTTGTATGAAAGAGTATTTATCCCAACCGTATATTTACATAGAATAGAATACTGTAGGAGGATATTTAGTTTTGTAGTTAGCTCATTTTTACATTTTTGCATTAGAAATGGCATACTTAGAAAACTTACTGAACCATAGTTTATTGTTTCAGGCTAAGGATAAGGCTATAGTCAGCCTAACTCACCAAGTAGATGAAAATGCTTCACGTTATCGACCAGTATCACTCCCTCTGATGCCAACATTCAAGACAATAGATACAGCTACTCAATCAACACAGACATCCAATACACAGGAAGATGCTCTTAAAGATGCCTTAGAAGCTTACAGATGCCAGAATACCTTTTTGAATAAAGAAATCCTGGAACTGAATCTCCTCAGAAAATATGCATCAGAGAGGGAACAGAAATTAATTACGTATGCCACTTAGCAGTTTATTGTTAATGAATTTTCTGCCTCATGTGCTCCCTCCCAATTTACATTTTGGTAACATGCAATACCTCTTCCATTTCTCATGGTCTGTGCATGTGTCTGTGGATTTTTCCAATGAGATGTCTCTAATATTTTTTATTTCCCGCCTCTGCCATCTGCCACACCCTTAGTCTTGCTCTGCATCATTCATTGTATTACTATGCCTCATTCAGTCATTTTTCTCCCTGTGTCCTTGTATCATTTCACTACTTTGTCCTTTACTTTATTGACCACTACAGTCAATTAGGTCATTTCTTATGTCATCATCTCTTCAAATTAAATTCCATTTTTTGGAAACTCTATCATAGTTTCTTGTGGCTTAGTGATTGGAAAATATGTTTTACTGTGCAAGTTATGCTTGGATTATAGCTTCTGTACATGCAAAATATATTTTACTATGCTTGTTATGCTTGGATGGTAGCTCCCATGCTTATTATACATGATGAAAGTACTACTGATATATTAAAATGTGTAAAACTCTCCCCATCCAACCTTTTTTCCATTGAGTCTCCGCTCTTGCTTTTATCTGCCTTGTGTTAGAATATTCTTTGTATATTTAATGCTTCAAAATTTTTCAGTATTTTATGCTCCTCTTTTACTGATTCTGATGTTTTCACAGTATCATGAGCATTACACATTATTGGCATTATTGATTCCTTACAGCATTCATTAATGGATACCACTCTGGTATTTTCATTGCTGACAACAAAAAATCCCTTGATATCATACTGATATGTAATGTTTGTAAATAATCACTGATGCTGTGTGAACATAAGGTCTTTATTATAGCAGGGTGGTCATGGTCAATGTAATATCCCATATTTCCTTAGGTAGAAGTAAGTAGTAGTCAGTAGGAACTGTTAAGAGTGAGGCACAAAAGGCTAAGAAGATGTTCTGGAGTTCACTATTATGTAGACTATTGCCATGGCCACCCCATTGAGGGAGTTCCAGGTGGGATCAGGCATCAGAGATATAGATGATAGATATAGATGTATTTGGGCCCATTGACTAGTTTTGATTTAGTAAGCTTTGATTTGATATCAGTATTACTTTTTTAATGCTGTTGAAATGTATGAAAGTATGAAATGTTTGGCATAGTTGTTCACTATTGTTTGCCTTGATGCAAAAGAATGAAATTTGCCAAGTGAACTCAGACAGTTTGTCCATTAAATTTTTAATGATTCAAGAGTTAAAGATCGTATGATGTGAGAAATATGTAGGTTATAAGGAAAGTTGCAGACTAAAGTTTTATCTTTGTATAGTATAAGAAAAGGCTTTCCAACAGGTTACTAATATTTTTGCAGTCTTCCTATTAGATTTGTTAATTTTTGAAGCCTCCCTCTTTCATTTCAGAGAGTCTAGTGAATGGGAAGCCAAGTTCTACCAAATCCAAAGTAAATATTTGTTGCTGCTGAATGAGCTACATTCTCCTCAGGCAACCCAGCATGATCCTTCCATTGTTTCCCAGCTATTGCAAGATGTAGTAGAAGCTCATGGCTCACCAGATCTCAGGTGCATCAAAAGCCCTCAAATATTTTGAATTTCATTCCTTCCAGATGTATTTTTGCATACGTGTTCATCATTTCTTGTATTAGCAAAGCAGCACAAATATCTGATGAAGAAATGGCCTTATTTGCCCCTATTCACTCTCTAGCTGCTCTGTATAATTCACAGAAACCAGAGCTGTTTATTCACAATCAGGCCTCACAGATCTTTTTGTGGTTTCCCCTGCATGTTTAGTGACTTATTGACCAGTATAGTCATGAAAGAAGCCTTGTATTCTTTATTTTTTCTGTATAATTTTGACATTTCACTTGTCTGTTTTGGTGAATTTTCATACCTTAGAAAATTTCATTTTTTCTTTAATTATATGATTAGCAGCAGACTGTTTCAGTTACTTGAAATCCAATAAAGATCTTGAATTTATGGCATATTCCATGTATTTTGTTGATTTATCTTCAGCTCTAATATTTAGCAGTGCTTGGTGTAACTGAGAAAATGTCAAATTCAGAATTGCATGAAATTTATATATATATACTTATATATATATGTGTCAGAGGTGGAGGGAACGAGAAGTAGAAGGCCAAATTGGAGGTGGAAGGATGGAGTGAAACAGATTTTGAGCGATTGGGGTCTTAACATACATGGTGAAAGGCTTGCAAGGAATAGAGTGAATTGGAACGATGTGGTATACCAGGGTGGATGTGCTGTCAATGGATTGAACCAGGGCATGTGAAGTGTCTGGGGTAAACCATGGCAAGTTTTGTGGGGCCTGGATGTGGAAAGGGAGCTGTGATTTTGGTGCATTGCACATGACAGCTAGAGACTGAGTGTGAACGAATGTGGTCTTTGTTGTCTTTTCCTAGCACTTCCTCGCGCACATGTGGTGGGAGGGGGTTGTCATTTCATGTGTGGTGGGATGGCGACAGGAATGAATAAAGGCATCAAGTATGAATTATGTACATGTGTATATATGTATACGTCTGTGTATGTATATGTATGTATACGTTGAAATGTATGGGTATGTATATGTGTGTGTGTGTGTGTGTGTGTGGACGTGTATGTATATACATGTGCATGTGGGTGGGTTGGGCCCTTCTTTCATCTGTTTCCTTGCACTACCTCGCTAACGCAGGAGACAGCGACACAGTATGATAAATGAAAATTTGAATAGAAAGAGTGAAAGGCTTTTTCTTGTCAGTCATGATTACAGTTTAATCTACTTTGTTATGAATCATATTTATGCTTTTAGTGGCTGTTGTTTGCATTAAGCAATGATTCAAGTACTGATTTTCATTATAATATTTAGATTTATATAATTTTAATGCAAACCTCAAATTACCACCACTAAACAGACAAATGAAATGCCATTTGATAAATATATAAGCTTTTTCATCAACATTTCTTGTGTTAGTAAGGTAGTGCCAGGAACAGATGAAGAAAGGTCACCTTGTCTTACATCCATTCCCTAGGTGTTATGTGCAATGTGCCAAAACCTAAGCTCCCTATTCACAACTAGGTTCTATTGGCCTTTCCATGGGTTAAGTCCTACGAGCCTTTCCATGGTTTAACCCCAGCTGCTTCATATGCCCTGGTTCAGTCTTTTGACAGCGCTTCGACCTGTGTATACAAAACCATATCAGTACACCCTCTTCAGCTCTCTCAACCACACTTTTTATTACCACACCTCTCTTTTACCTTTTTATTACCACACCTCTCTTTTACCTTTTTATTACTTAATCTAACCACCTCACACCACATTGTTCTCAAACATTGCATTTCCAACACTTCCACACTCGTTTACACATCGGTACAGACCATGTCTTGCATCCATACAAGAGTGTTGGAGATATATATGACATGAGCTTTTAAATGAAGACATTCAAATGCAAACATATAAGGCCAGTCACTCTTACGTGAAACTTAAACTCCATCTGTTTAAGTGTTAAAGCTCATTTCTCTTATGGGCTAGTTTTTGGCATTGGATATATTGCTACTGGATGAATGGGGCACATGAAGTATTCAGTGTTATGAATGGAAATGGTGAAGAGCTTGTGGATTTGTGTGCTGAAAAAAGACCCATGATTGGGGTTACCTGGTTTAAAAAGAGGAATGTACACAAGTATAGTATGTTAGTATGAGATATGGTCAGTGGGCATTATTAGATTACATGTTAACTGATAGGCATGTAAAAGAGAGTTAGAGCAAATTGGAATGTTGCATTATGCAGGAGATAAATTGCTGTCATTGGGGCGAACCAAGGGATTTGAAGCTGTTTGGGGAAACCATGGAAAGGTTTGTAGAGCCTGGTTTTAGGTAGAGGACTGTGGTTTCAGGATATTATCTATGACAGCAGGAGAGTTAATGGGGCTGTTTCTTTGTCTGTTAATGGCACTACCTTGCCAGTGTGAGAAATAGCAAACACTTATGAAAAAAAGAAAAACAAAATTACTTATTGCAATCTTTAGTTCACAAAAAACATTTGATACAGTGTATTATATGGATTCCTTGAACACTGTAGATATAAATTCTTTCCAGTATTATCAAATTTATGAAGATCTGTAGGTAACTTTTCATTTGCCGTGCAACTACTATTAAATGTAATCTGGTAATGCCTTTATTGAAGGAAATTACATCAGGACCACACTCATCAATATTTAGGACATGCCAGAATTAACCTTTAGTTATTTCATCAACCCAAAATATTATATGTTGATGCCTGTTTTGCTGAAGTTCTCATCCCTTGTAGGTTTGGTCAGATGCCCCTGGAGAGCTGTGCCGCACCTTGCTGGAGCATTTAGTTGAGTTGGCACGTGAATCAGGAGAAAAGCATCACAATGTTCGTAAAATGAGGTGAGATTATAATTATTTTTGTGGTACAATGTTTGTCAGATTCTATTAACCTGTAATCTAAAAATAGCTTTGATAAGATTCCTTTAGTTTTAGCTATAGATAACATTTTATTTTGAGTCAGATAATGTTCTGAATGACCAGGAAGGTATATTACCAGAACTAGCTGCTTGGGTATCAGGAGGGTTAGTGACAGCTGATTAGTGAGCCAGCACTTCAGTGGTTGTCAGGTTGCACACCTCTGACTAAGGTAGCTGTATTTTCTCTCTGCCTCACCCACACGTGGACTACTGGCATTCTGTCTACAAACATACAATCTCTCCTCTTCATACATACCACTTGACAATAGTGAACTCACACTGCTCATTCTTTGTAACTCTAGATTTTCCTCTGGTGAGCATTATGTGCTAACCTTACCTTTTGGGAAAATGGTAGGGGCAGTAGATAGAAGTAGTAGATAAAAACATTTAGGCAGGAGTATTAGGTGTTAGGTAGAGCATAAGTTTGAAGTAATCAGTTGGAACAATAGGTAGGAGTCTCTGCAAACACTGCACTAGAGTTGCCCTCTCCCAGTGGCCTGTTAAGGGTGAGGTACTGATGGCAAGAAGCAGAACTGGAATTCTCTAGTTTTGGAGAGACTATAGCCATGGCCATTCCCTTGAGGGAGTTCCTGTTGTAACAGGCATTAGAGATATAGGTAGATAATGTTCTGATCATGAGTTTTAAAACCACGAGAAGTGATGTCTGCCATTCAGTCATCTTTTGTGGATCATATCTTATTTCTCAAGTACAGACAAATTCCTATGATTATCCAAGAGAATCTTTGCTCATTTGGTGGATAAAAGCTTTATCCCCCAGAATGAGGTATGTCCATGAGGATTCCTCTGACCAACGTAATCATATAATATTGTCAGAAGCTCATTCACAGGAAATTAACAACAATATTGTAATCAGGCCAGATCTATCACATAGTGTGGTACTGTATGAAGATGCTGATTGGAATGGGTCTTCCTCACTTATACAAAATTCATAAATGCTGAATTTGTGTGTTTGTACTTTACCATTTCCTACCAAAATTTAACTTTTATTAAGCTAGAGTTCATATTTTTGCAGTTGGTTATAATTAACATATATTTCAAAAGAAAAGAAACTTATTTTACAGTTTTTGAAAGAGATGAAAAAATATTACAAGCTCGTAGATCAGCTTTTACCTCTAGTAATATAACAGTGAATAAAACATGGTAGATAGTTTGAGTAAAAGATATTAGAAGGAAATTTACTTGTGGCTGGCCATATCAGTTGTTTCTAGGTGTGGCACTACAATTCCTTCATACTTGTCTGCTATTTCCCTCATTAGCATGGTAGTTCCAGGAACAGATGTAGAAAGGCCACAATTGCACACATTCATTCTATATCTGTCACATGCAGTGCACTGAAGCTACAGCTGCTCTATCCACAACCAGGCCCACAGACCTTTGCATGGTTTTCCTCTGGCTGCTTCACATGCCCAGGTTCAGTCCATTAGCAGCACATCGCCCCCTTATACCACATCATTCCAGTTCACTCTGTCTCGTGCACACCTTTCACCGTACTGCACGTCCAGGCCCCAACCACTCAAAATGTTTTTTACTTCATCCTTACATCTCCAGTTTGATCTCCCCTTCCTCTCTTTCGCCTCCATTTCTGACATGTATATCCTCATTTTCAGCCTCTCTTCACACTTTGTCAGCCTGTCCTCATCCATTCTCTCCATATTTCCAAAGCATTTCAGCACACCTTCAACTCTTTCAACAATACTCTTCTTATTATCACACCTTTCTCTTACTCTTTTTCTTACTTGATCAAACCACCTCACACCACACAATGTCCTCAAACATTCCATTTCCAACACACAACACATCCACTCTCTTTCGCTCATCCGTATATGTAGCCCGTGCCTTGCATCCATACAACATCATTGGCCATACTTTACTCCCAAAACTTACCCATTTTTGTCATCCCAGATGATGGCC
Organism: Panulirus inflatus; assembly: GCA_032361765.1. NCBI lineage: Eukaryota > Metazoa > Arthropoda > Malacostraca > Decapoda > Palinuridae > Panulirus > Panulirus inflatus. Next base: position 13,563 of record JAUUDY010104789.1, read on the forward strand.
TATCTTTCTCCACTTTCTTTCAATACTCCCAGAACCTTCATCCCCTCACACACCTTGTGACTAATTTCTACTTCCATGGTTCCATTCACTGCCATATCCACTTCAAGGTATCTAGAACACTTCGCTTCTTCCAAATTTTCTTTATTCAGACTTACACCCCAACTAACCTGTTCCTCTGCCTTGCTAAACATAATAACTTTGCTTTTATTCGTATTTACTTCCATGGTGTAGCGGTTAGCGTTCCTGACCATGATGCGTTAACAGGTCACCCAGGGTCAAGGGCATTGGTTTGAATCCTGGTTACGGCAGTCAGTCTACAGTCACCCCAACTGTTCATCCACCCCTTGCGGTTGGTTGATAAAATGGGTACATGGCTCAGGCTGGATGTGGATGGGGAACTTTAGTTTCAGTGCATTACACATGACAGCTAGAGACTGAGTGTGAACAAATGTGGCCTTTCTTGTCTGTTTTCCTGGCGCTACTTCGCTGAAGCAGGGGGTAGCAATGATGTTTCCTGTGGGGTAGGGCATCACCAGGAATGGATGAAGGCAAACAAGTATGAATATGTATCTACATGTGTATATATGTATATGT
>JAUUDY010104900.1:0-14150 GCA_032361765.1 Panulirus inflatus
GTGGTGGGGAGGGTGGAGGGAGAGAGAGGGGAGGGAAGTGTTGTGTGGTGGCGGTCAGGCAGAGGTGGGTAGGGGGCAGCCGGCCGTGGTGGCACCGCAGTCGCTCTTTACCGATAACACCCAATTGTCGACTTAAATGGGCGGACCGGCAGTTCCGCGGCGGTCGGTCGGGCGGTCGGTCACACGGACGGACGGACGGACAGTCGTGTTGCCACACCCGACCCGTTATTTCCTGCTATCGCCAGTACAGCAGAGGCCACGGGACGCACCCTGAGCGTCAGTCGGCTTCCCTCTGTTGTCAAGTAGACTAGGGAGCTTTAGGGATACACAAGCCGAGGAGTAAGAGGATTAGGGATAATGATGGGTTGACGTGGCCGGTGGCAGGACGAGGAAAATCGGGGGGAGGGGGTAGGTGGGAAGCTAGTTAAAAGCGGCCTATACTGTGTAGACGGAGGGGGGAGCAGGCTCTCACGCAGCCACCACACACCTCCCTCTCCCATCCCATTATCATCATTCCCCCCACGTCTTCAGTCAGCGGCGCAAGCAAGCCCCTCTTTATCACTCCCCCTCAACCTCCCCTAAACCCTCATCACTTCCCTCTTCATCTAATGTCGCCACCAACTCCGCGACAACCATCGCTTTTATCATCATCGACCAAAGCCTCCGCCGCCGTCATTTTGTCGCCAGCGCTCCGTATCGACCTGGAAAAGCTTTGGTCGTGACGAATGGGATGTGTATTAATAATGCTGGCATTGGAGTTTCGACAAGTGTCCGGCTTCGGGAACTCTACGAAACAATACGTGATTGTCGTTCGGGCGCGTTGCACTGTGGTGGTAGCATGAACAAGGTCTGATTATAGCTGGTTAAACTGGCAAGAAAGTTCATTACAAAGAAGAGAAAGAAAAGAGCGAGTAGAAAACCACTTTATCGCAGACCATCGTGATAGTCCTTCACATCAGAGACCCACCTCCTCCTTCTGCCAGACAATGCATGAATATCTTAATAGAAAAGCCTTTAAATTACGAGTACAATATATCATGCCTAATTTACCGCCTCTTGCCTCTAGAACACAGAGACACCGCTCCCGCTCGCTATCTCATGAAAAGCAAGTGATTTATTGCACACTCCAACACACATCAGCATAATGTGGCCTGAAATGCAATGGAGGTAATTCTACACTCTATCATTATATCATGCTAAAGTGATTTTAACTGGGTAATTATTTTCTCAGTTGAGCACAGGGGGGAAAAATTCTACTCCACACCAGGGAAAGTATGAGGTTGGTATTTCTTCATCTTCAGTGCTTGATTTTTGGGGCATTCTTTCTTGACGTTTTAAGCAAAACTCACACTTCATTGTAAGTCATAGAGGACAATCTCTTATCCCATTATCTGCCTGCGTGCCTCCTTGCATTCTTACGTATTGAGTTACTTTATTGCCCATATGAGTCTTTACCTATTTTCTATTCACTTTCCTGCCTCATTGCCTCAAGATATATCTCCTTATTACATACAAGTCTTACCATACACGTATTCAATCGTTCTCCCATCTACTTGTTTGCTAATAACTGCTTAATGATGCACTTAATTGCCTGTTTAACTTTTTCTCTAATTACCTATATATCTTTCTGTCCACCTACTTACGAACTCACCTTATTGGTGTGACCAGTGGATTACACTGCGAACAAAGAAGTCGTCTTCATTGTAGCTGTATCTTCGTCAGTGGACGGAGAGGAAAGTCCATCATTTCCCTGCTCCTGCGTGGAGTGCAGCCCCATTTAACGAAGCTCTATGATTGTGAGATAACATTTTTACCCCCATTATGACTTGATTATTCATCAGTGGCTTTCAAAATGCAACTAACTATACGACATAATGTTTTTTCTTCGAGTTAGTTTGAGAGACAATCACTTGTGTTCTATTTTTGCGATATTCTTTAATTTGGAATAATTTTTCCATCTGATGTACATTTTGTTGTCATAAAGTATAAGAATCATCAGTGTTTCTCTGTATATAAATTGATGCTCCTTTTGCTGATAGCAATATTCCAATACATTTTCATTTTAACTGTTTAATATGTTATAAAACTATGGCCACTGAGGTTGTTATAACAGTAGCCAAAAGATATCACAACAGTTCTTTAATATCTGTACCTGTGGGAGGGGTGATCCATGTTATAGCTACATACCTACACTATATTACACAGCAAGGTTTATATCTGGCAGGTAACGTACGAAATTCTTTTCGGAAAAAGCTTTGAAAATGTGCTTGTCGTATATTTATGTTGCCACAAACTCTTTTGGAGAAAAGAATAAATGTTAACATTTGCCATTTAATGCTGCTTCGCTGGGGTACCATGTAAGCGCTGGAGCAATGATAGGTTATGTACGTGACCGAGACAGCATTAAGCAATAGACAGATTAATGATTGATGCATAAAGAGTCTAGAATCTCAAAGCTATTTTCATACACCTTGTGAATAGTTCTCTAACAATGCAGAGCAAAGTGTTAAACAAACACATGTGTTTCATTTAGGTCACATTCCTTGGCAGTGACTGTCACCTGTATATTTTTGTTACAAGGAAGGCCTTCAGGAGTGATGTATATATCTTAAGACTGTGAGGGGAAAACGAAAGTGAAGGGAGGCAGAAAAGGCAAAAAGACGCGGGAAGAAATTTGGCTGATAGAAATCGAGAGGTAAGACTGAGATCGGGTACAGGAGAGAGAAAACAAAATAAAAGACCTGAGAATCCAGAAAATAGCAAGAGGAAACAAAAGAAAATACGTGAGATTCCAGAAAGTACCAAGAGAGATCAAAGGGAAATATCTGAGAATCCATAAAATACCAAGATAAATCAAAAGAAAATATCTGAGAATCAAGAAAATACTAAGAGAAATCAAAATAAAATATCTGAAAATACAGAAAATACCAAGAGAAAACAGAAGAAGATACCTAACAATCCAGAAAATTGCAAGAGAAAACATAAGAACATACCTGAAAATCCAGAAAATATCAAGAGAAAATAAAATAAAATACGTGAAAATTCAAAAAAACACCAAAAAAAATAAAAGAAAATACCTTGGAAACCAGAAAATACAGAAAAAACAAAAGAAAACACCTAAGAATCCACAAAATACTAAGAGAAAACAAAAGACAAAACCTGAAAATACAGAAAATACTTGAGAATCCAGATAATACCAAGAGAAAAGAAAATGCCTAACTATGCAGAAAATATCGAGAGAAAAAAAAGAACATACATGAAAATCTAGAAAATAGCAGGAGTAGATAAAAGAAAATACCTGACAATCCTGAAAAGCAAGAGAAATCAAAAGAAAATACCTGAGAATCCAGAATAGACCAAGAGAAAACAAAATACTAGATAATCCAGAAATTCCAAGAGAAAAGAAAAGAAAATATCTGAGAATCCAGAAAATACCAAGGAAAATCAAAAGAAGATATCTTAGAATCCAGAAAATACCAAGAGAAATCAAAAGAAAATATCTGAGAATCCAGAAAATACCAAGAAAAAACAGAAGAAAATACCTAACAATTCAGATAATACCAAGAGAAAACATAAGAACATACCTGAAAATCCAGAAAATATCAAGAGAAAATAAAAGAAATATATGAGAATCCAAAAATTACTGAGAAAAAAAAAATACTTGAGAATCTAGAAAATACGGAGAAAACAAAAGAAAATACCTGAGAATCCAGAAGATACCGAGAGAAAAAAAAAGAAATGACCTGAGAATCCAGAAAACAGAAAGAGAAAAAAAGAAAATACCTGACAATCCAGAAAATACTAAGAGAAATCAAAAGAAAATACCGACAATCCAAAAAATACCAAGAGAAATAAAAAAAATATCTGAAGATCCAGAAAATACTAAGAGAAATCCAGAGAAAATATTTGAGAATCCAGTAAATACCAAGAGAAAAAAAATGAAAATACCTAGAAATCCAGAAAATCCCAAGAGAAAACAAAATAACATACCTGAGAATCCAGAAAATGTGAAGAGAAAATAAAAGGAAATACTTGAAATATCAAAAAATACCAAGAAAAAACAAATGAAAATACCTGAGAAGCCAGAAAATACGGAAAAAACAAATGAAAATACCTGGAATCCAGAACATACCAAAAGAAAAGAAAATTCCAGAAAATCCAGAAAATACCGAGAAAAAACAAAAGAAAATACCTGACAATGCAGAAAATACCACGAGAAAACAAAAGAAAATACTAGATAATCCGGAAAATACCGAGATAAATGAAAAGAAAATACCTAAGAATCCAGAAAATATCAAGAAAAATCAAAAGAAAATATATGACAATCCAAAAAATACCGAGAGAAAAGAAAAGAAAATACCTAACAATCCAGAAAATGCAGAGAGAAAACAAAAGAACATGCCTGAAAATCCTGAAAATATCAAAAGAAAATAGAAAAAAAAACGTGTAAATCAAAAAAGTACCAAGAGAAAACAAAAAATGCCTGAGAAGCCAGAAAATTCGGAGAAAACAAAAGAAAATATCTGGGAATCCAGAAAATAATAAGAGAAAACCAAAGGAAGGACCTGACAATCCAGAAAATATCAAGGGAAAACAAAAGAAAATACTTGAGAATGCAGGTAATAACGAAAAAAAAGAAAAGAAAATACTTAACATTGCAGAAAGTATTAAGAGAAAAAAACGTACGTGAAAATGCATAAAATATCAAGGGAAAATAAAAGAAAATACCCGAGAATCCTTAAAATACCAAGAGAAAAAAAAGAAAATACTTGAGAATCCAGAAAAAACGGAAAAAAACAAAAGAAAATACCTCAGAATACAGAAGATACGAAGAGAAAGAAAAAGAAAAGACCTGAAAATCCAGAAAATAGCAAGAGAAAACAAAAGAAAGTACCTCAGAATCCAGAAAATACCAAGAGAAATCAAAAGAAAATATCTGACAATCCAAAAAATACCAAAAGAATAGAAAAGAAAATACCTAACAATCCAGAAAATACCAAGAAAAACAAAAGAACATGCCTGGAAATCCTGAAAATATCAAGAGAAAATAGAAGAAAATACCTGAAAATCAAAAAAACACCAAGAGAAAACAAAAAATACCTGAGAAGCCAGAAAATTCAGAGAAAACAAAAGAAAATACCTGAGAATCCAGAAAATATTAAGAGAAAACCAAAGGAAGGACCTGACAATCGAGAAAATATCAAGGGAAAACAAATGAAAATAGCTGAGAATGCAGATAATTCCAAAAGAAAAGGAAAGAAGATACTTAACAATGCAGAAAATATTAAGAGAAATAAACATACCTGAAAATCCAGAAAATATCAAGAGAAAATAAAAGAAAATACCTGAGAATCCAAAAAATACCAAGAGAAAAAAAAGAAAATAGTTGAGTATCCAGAAAATACGGAAAAAACGAAAGAAAATACCTGAGAATCCATATGATACCAAGAGAAAAAAAATAAAAGACCTGAGAATCCAGAAAATAGCAAGAGGAAACAAAAGAAAATACGTGAGATTCCAGAAAGTACCAAGAGAGATCAAAGGGAAATATCTGAGAATCCATAAAATACCAAGATAAATCAAAAGAAAATATCTGAGAATCAAGAAAATACTAAGAGAAATCAAAATAAAATATCTGAAAATACAGAAAATACCAAGAGAAAACAGAAGAAGATACCTAACAATCCAGAAAATTGCAAGAGAAAACATAAGAACATACCTGAAAATCCAGAAAATATCAAGAGAAAATAAAATAAAATACGTGAAAATTCAAAAAAACACCAAAAAAAATAAAAGAAAATACCTTGGAAACCAGAAAATACAGAAAAAACAAAAGAAAACACCTAAGAATCCACAAAATACTAAGAGAAAACAAAAGACAAAACCTGAAAATACAGAAAATACTTGAGAATCCAGATAATACCAAGAGAAAAGAAAATGCCTAACTATGCAGAAAATATCGAGAGAAAAAAAAGAACATACATGAAAATCTAGAAAATAGCAGGAGTAGATAAAAGAAAATACCTGACAATCCTGAAAAGCAAGAGAAATCAAAAGAAAATACCTGAGAATCCAGAATAGACCAAGAGAAAACAAAATACTAGATAATCCAGAAATTCCAAGAGAAAAGAAAAGAAAATATCTGAGAATCCAGAAAATACCAAGGAAAATCAAAAGAAGATATCTTAGAATCCAGAAAATACCAAGAGAAATCAAAAGAAAATATCTGAGAATCCAGAAAATACCAAGAAAAAACAGAAGAAAATACCTAACAATTCAGATAATACCAAGAGAAAACATAAGAACATACCTGAAAATCCAGAAAATATCAAGAGAAAATAAAAGAAATATATGAGAATCCAAAAATTACTGAGAAAAAAAAAATACTTGAGAATCTAGAAAATACGGAGAAAACAAAAGAAAATACCTGAGAATCCAGAAGATACCGAGAGAAAAAAAAAGAAATGACCTGAGAATCCAGAAAACAGAAAGAGAAAAAAAGAAAATACCTGACAATCCAGAAAATACTAAGAGAAATCAAAAGAAAATACCGACAATCCAAAAAATACCAAGAGAAATAAAAAAAATATCTGAAGATCCAGAAAATACTAAGAGAAATCCAGAGAAAATATTTGAGAATCCAGTAAATACCAAGAGAAAAAAAATGAAAATACCTAGAAATCCAGAAAATCCCAAGAGAAAACAAAATAACATACCTGAGAATCCAGAAAATGTGAAGAGAAAATAAAAGGAAATACTTGAAATATCAAAAAATACCAAGAAAAAACAAATGAAAATACCTGAGAAGCCAGAAAATACGGAAAAAACAAAAGAAAATACCTGGAATCCAGAACATACCAAAAGAAAAGAAAATACCAGAGAATCCAGAAAATACCAAGATAAAACAAAAGAAAATACCTGACAATGCAGAAAATACCAAGAGAAAACAAAAGAAAATACTAGATAATCCGGAAAATACCGAGATAAATGAAAATAAAATACCTAAGAACCCAGAAAATATCAAGAAAAATCAAAAGAAAATATATGACAATCCCAAAAATACCAAGAGAAAACAAAAGAAAATACCTAACAATCCAGAAAATACAAAAAGAAAAAAGAACATGCCTGAAAATCCTGAAAATGTGAAGAGAAAACAGAAGAAAACACGTGAAAATAAAAAAAAACACCAAGAGAAAACAAAAGATGCCTGAAAAGCCAGAATTTCGGAGAAAACAAAAGAAAATACCTGGGAATCCAGAAAATACTAAGAGAAATCCAAAGGAAGGACCTGACAATCCAGAAAATATCATGGGAAAACAGAAAAAAATACCTGAGAATGCAGATAATACCAAAAGAAAAGAAAAGAAAATACTTAAGAATGCAGAAAATATTAAGAGAAAAAAACCTGCCTGAAAATGCATAAAATATGAAGGGAAAATAAAAGAAAATACATGAGAATCCATAAAATACTAAGAGAAAAAAAAGAAAAAACTTGTGAATCCAGAAAATACGGAGAAAACGAAAGAAAATACCTGAGAATCGAGATGATACCAAGAGAAAAGAAAAGACCTTAGAATCAAGAAAATTGCAAGAGAAAACAAAAGAAAACACGTGATAATCCAGAAAATACCAAGAGAAATCAAAAGATATCTGAGAATACAGAAAATACTAAGAAAAATCCAAAGAAAAAGACCAAACAATCCAGAAAATACCAAGAGCAATCCAAAGGAAATATCTGAGAATCCAGAAAATGCTAACAGAAATCAAAAGAAAATATGTGAGAATCCAGAAAATACCAAGAGAAAACAAAAGAAAATACCTAGCAATCCAGAAAATACCAAGAAAAAACCAAAGAACATACCTGAAAATCTAGAAAATATCAAAAGAAAATGAAAGAAAGTACGTAAAAATCCAAAAAATACCAGGAAAAAACAAAAAAAAATACCTGAGAAGCCAAAAAATACGGAGAAAACAAAAGAAAATAACTGAAAATCCAGAAAATATCAAGAGAAAACAGAAGAAAAGACCTGAAAATCCAGAAAATACCAAGAGAAAACAAAAGAAAATACCTGAGAATCCAGATAATACCAAGAGAAAGGAAAGGAAATACCTAACAATGCAGAAAATACCAAGAGAAAAAAGAGCACATACCTGAAATCCATAAAATATCGAGAACATAAAAGAAAATATCTGAGAATCCAGAAAATACCAAGAGAAAAAAAAAATACCTGACAATCCTGAAAATACCAAGAAAAATCCAAAGAAAATCCCTGAGAATCAAGAAAATACCAAGAAAAATTGATTGAAAATCTATATCATCCAGAGAATACCAAGAGAAAAGAAAAAAAAATACCTGAGAATCCAGAAGACATCAAAAGAAATCAAAAGAAAATATATGAGAATCCAGAAAATACAAAGTGAAAACAAAAGAAAATACCTAAGAATCCAGAAAATACCAATAGAAAACAAAAGAACATACCTGAAAATCCAGAGAATATCAAGAGAAAATAAAGGAAATACGTGATAATCCAAAAAGTGCCAAGAGAAAAAAAAAGAAAAAAATACTTGAGAATCCAGAAAATACGGAGAAAACAAAAGAAAATACCTGAGAATCCAAAAGATTCCAAGAGAAATTAAAAGAAAATACCTGAAAATCAAGAGAGTACCAAGAGAAAATTAAAGAAATACAAGATAATACAGAAAATACCAAGAGAAAAGAAAAGAAAATATCTGAGAATCCAAAAAATACCAAGAGAAAACAAAAGAAAATACCTAACAATCCAGAAAATACCAAGAGAAAACAAAAGAATATACCTGAAAATCCAGAAAATATCAAGAGAAAATAAAGGAAATACGTGAGAATCCAAAGAATGCCAAGAGAAAAAAAAAAGAATACATGAGAATGTAGAAAATACGGAGAAAACAAAACAAAATACCTGAGAATCCAGAAGATACCAAGAGAAAAGAAAAGAACATAACTGATAATCAAGAAAATACCAAGAGAAATCAAAAGAAAATATCTGAAAATCCAGAAAATACTAATAAAAATCAAAAGAAAATACCTGAGAATCTAGAGACTACCAATAGAAAACAAAAAAAAATATCTAAGAATCCAGAAAATACCAAGAGAAAACCAAAAATAATATCTAAAAATCCAGAAAATATCAAGAGAAAACAAAAGAACGTACCTGAAAATCCAAAAAATACAGAGAGAAAATAAAAGAAAATGCCTGAGAAGCCAGAAGATACGGAGAAAACAAAAGAAAATACCTGGAATCCAGAAAATACAAAGAGAAAAGAAAATACCTGAGAATCCACAAAATACCAAGAGAACAGAAAAGAAAATGCCTAAAAATCCTGAAAATACACAGAGAAAACAAAAGAACATACTGAAAATCCAGAAAATATCAAAAGAAAATAAAGCAAATACGTGAGAATCAAAAAAATACCAAGAGAAAAGAAAATACTTGAGAATCAAGAAAATACGGACAAAACAAATGAAAATACCTAAAAATCAAGAAAATATCAAGAGGAAAGAAAAGAACACACCTGAAAATCCAGAAAATATAAAGAGAAAACAAAAATAGTCCTTCGAATCCAGAAAATACCAAGAGAAAACAAAGGAAAATATCTGAGAATCCAGAAAATACCAAGAGAAAACAAAAGAGAATACGTAGGAATCCAGAAAATACCAAGAGAAACTCCAAAACAAAAAAATATATCGGAAAATCCAAAAAATATCAAAAGAAAATAAAGGGACATACCTGAAAATCCAGAAAATACCAAGAGAAAACAAAAGAAAATATCTTACAATCCTGCAAACACCAAGAGAAATCAAAAGAAAATATAAGGACACACCTGACAATCCTGAATATGCCAAGAGAAATCAAAAGAAAATACCTTAGAATCCAGATAATACCAAGAGAAAACAAAATAGAATATTTGATAATCCAGAAAATATCAAGAGAAAAGAAAAGAAAATACCTGACCATCCAGAAAATACCAAGAGAAAACAAAAGAAAATACCTAAAAATCAAGAAAATACCAAGAGAAAAGAAAAGGAAGTAACTGATAATCCAGAAAATACCAAGAGAATAAAGAAAAAAACCTGAGAATCCAGAAAATACCAAGAGAAAACAAAAGAAAAGACCTGATAATCAAGAAAATGCCAAGAGAAAAGAAAAAAAACTTTATAATCCAGAAAATACCAAGAAAAAGCAAAAGATAATATATGACAGTCCAGAAAATACCAAGAGAAAATAAAAGAAAATACCTAAGAATCCAAAAAATACCAAGAAAAAACAGAAAATACATGAAAATTCAGAAACTACCAAGAGAAAACAAAAGAAAATTCTTGATATTAAAGAAAATACCAAGGGAAAAGAGAAAAATACCTGAGAATCCAGAAAATACCAGGGGTAAACTAAAGAAAATAACTGATAATCCAGAAAATCCTAAGAGAAAACATATGAAAATACCTGAGAATCTAGAAAATAACAAGGCAAAAAAAGAATATACCTTAAAATCCAGAAAATACCAACGGAAAACAAAAGAAAATAACTGATAATCCAGAAAATACCAAGAGAAAACATAAGATAATACCTGAGAATCCAGAAAATACCAAGAGAAAACAAACGAAAATACCTGAGAATCCAAAAAATGCCAAGAGAAAACAAAAGAAAATACCTGACAATCCAGAAAAAAACAGGAGAAAACAAAAGAAATATCCTGATAATCCAGAAAAAACAAGAGAAATCAAAAGAAAATACATGAAAATCCAGATAAAAACAAGAGAAAACTAAAGAAAATGCCAAAAGCTAGAAATTACAGAGAGAAAACAAAAGACAATACTTGATAATTCAGGAAATACGGAGAAAATAAAAGAAAATACATGAGAATCCAGAAAATACCGAGAGAAAACAAAAGAAAAACCTAACAATCCAGAAAATACCAAGAGAAAACATAAGAAAATATCTGAGAATCCAGAAAATACCAAGAAAAAACAAAAGAAAATGCCCGACAATCCAGAAAAAAATATAGAGAAAAAAAAATACCTAACAATCCTAAAAATACCAAGAGAAAACAAAAGAACATACCTGAGAATCTATAAAATATCAAGAGAAAATGAGAGAAAACACCTGAAAATCCAGAAAATACCAAGAGAAAACAAAAAATACCTGACAATCCAGAAAATACCAAGAGAAAACAAAAAATACCTGACAATCCAGAAAATACTACGAGAAATCAAAAGAAAATACCTGAGAATCCAGAAAATACAAAGAAAAAAAAAAAAATACTGGAAAATCCAGAAAATACCAAGAAAAAAAGAAGAAAATAAACGATAATCCAGGAAACACCAAGAGAAAACATAAGAAAATGCCTGAGAATACAGAAAATACGAAGAGAAAACGAAACAAATACCCAAGAATCCAGAAAATGCCGAGAGAAAGCAAAAGAAAATACCTGAGAATCCATAGAAAACAAGAGAAAAAGAAAATACCTGATAAGCAAGAGAATGCCAAGAGAAATCAAAAGAAAATAAAGGATAATCAAGAAAACACTACGAAAAAAACAAAATAAAATACCTGAGAACCCAGAAAATTTGGAGAAAACTAATGAAAATACCTGAGAATCCAAAAAATACCATTAGAAAACAAAAGAAAATATCTGAGAATCCAGATTATACCAAGAGAAAATGAAGAAAATACCTAATAATCGAGAAAATGCCTAGAGAAAAAAAGAAAAAACTGAGAATCCAGAAAATACCAAAATAAAACAAAAGAAAATAACTGATAATTCAGATATAATTCCAACAGAAAACAAAAAAAAACATACCTGAGAATCCGGAAAATACCAAAAGAAAACAAAAAAACATACCTGATAATCTAGAAAACACCAAGAGAAATCAAGGAAAAATACCTGAGAATCCAAGTGATACCTTAGAATCGAGAAAATATTAAGAGACAATAAAAGAAAATAGCGAATAATCCAGAATTAGCAAGAAAAAACAAACAAAGATACCAAAGAATCCAGAAAATTCCAAGAGAAAACAAAAGAATGTAACTGATAATCCAGAAAATGATAATAGAAAACAAAAGAAAATGCCTGAGAATACATAGAATACCAAGGGAAAACAAAAGAAAATACCTGAAAATCCAGAAAATACCTAGAGAAAACGAAAGAAAAAACGTGAGAATCCAGACAATACCAAAAAAAAAAAACTTGATAATCCAGAGAATACCAAGAGAAAATAAAAGAAAATACCTGGAAATCCAGAAAATACCATGGGAAAACAAAGAAATAACTGATAATCCAATAAATACCAAGAAAATCAAAAAATTACCTGAGAATCCAGAAATTACCAATAGAAAACAAAAGAAAATTACGGTTATTCCAGAAAATACCAGGAGAAAAAAAAAAGAAAATATCTGAGTATCCAGAAAATACAAAGAGAAAACAAGAGAAAATAATTGGTGACCAAGAAAATACCAAGAGAAAAAAAAAATACCTGATAATCGAGAAAATACCTAGAGAAAGCAAAAAAGAAAAAAAATACCTGAGAATCCAGATAATACCAAGAGAAAACAAAAAATAACTTACAATCCAGAATATACTATGACAAATCAATAGAAAACACCTAATTATCCAGAAAATACAAAGAAAAACAAAAGAAAATACTTGAAAATCTTGAAAATACCAAGAGAAAACAAAAGAAAATAAACGATAATTCAGGAAACACACAATGAAAACAAAAAAAAGATGCCCGAGAATCTAGAAAATACGAAGAGAAAACGAAAGAAAATACCTGAGAATCTAAAAAATACCAAGAAAAAACAAAAGAAAATACCTGAGAATCCATAAAAAAGGAAGAGAAAAAAGGAAAATACCTGATAAGCCAGAGAATAGCAAGAGAAATCAAAAGAAATTAACCGATAATCCAGAAAACACCAAGAGAAAACAAAAAAAAAAAATATCTGAGAATCCAGAAAATACGAAGAGAAAAAGAAAATATCTGAGATTCGAAAAAATACGGAGAAAACAAAAGAAAATACATGAGAATCCAGAAAATACCAAGAGGAAACAAAAGGAAAGTCCTTCGAATCCAGAAAATACCAAGAGAAAACAAAAGAAAATACTTGAGAATCCAGAAAATACGAAGAGAAACCAAAAGAAAATACCTGAGAATCCAGAAAATACCAAGAAAAAACAAAAGAAAATATATGAGAATCCTGAAAATACCAGGAGAAAACAAAGAAAATACTTGAGAATCCGGAAAATACGGAGAAAACAAAAGAAAATACATGAGAATCCAGAAAATATCAAGAGGAAACCGAAGAAAAGTCCTTCGAATCGAGAAAATACCAAGAGAAAACAAGAGAAAATACTTGAGAATCCAGAAAATACGAAGAGAAACCAAAAGAAAATACCTGATAATCCAGAAAATACCAAGAGAAAACAAAAGAAAATATATGAGATTCCAGAAAATATCAAGAGAAAACAAAGAAAATACTTGAGAATCCAGAAAATACGGAGAAAACAAAAGAAAATACATGAGAATCCAGAAAATACCATGAGAAAACAAAAGAAAATACATTAGAATCCAGAAAATACCAAGAGAAAACAAAAGAAAATACATGAGAATGCAGAAAATACCAAGAGAAAAAAAGAAGATATCTGAGAATCCAGAAAATACCAAGATAAAGGAAAAGAAAAAACCTAACAATCCTGAAAATACCAAGAGAAAACAAAGGAATATATCTGAGAATCTAGAAAATACCAAGAGAAAACAAAGGAAAACGACCATCTCACCAGGTGAAATGCGTCTGCACCTCCTACCCTGGCGCATTGGCACGTCTCTTTCTGATACACGGCGGCAGATCACTCCAAGACAAACGAAGAAGCATGACACATAACGAGCGAGTCATTCGCTAACATGCAACAGTCTTACTGCCACACGCCGGGTTTAATGTCTCTCCCTCCCTCCCTCCCTAGGGTGCTACGGGAACTCGCTCCCCAACACAAAATTATAGGCTCCCGGCTAATTATACCATGAGAGCATAGCGCTCCCTGATTAACCAAATGCTCCCTATCGTGACATAAGTCAGAGGGAGGGTCCCAGTCTGCCACATACCGTCATGTCAATCATTTAT
>JAUUDY010105010.1:0-14150 GCA_032361765.1 Panulirus inflatus
GTAGTACTGCATGGCTGTACTGATCCTGTTAAGTGCAGTACTACGTGGTTATACTGATCTTGTTAAGTGTAGTACTACGTGGTTGTACTGATTTTGTTAAGTGCACAACTACGTTATTTTGATTTTGTTAATTGCAGAACAATTTGGTTGTACTGATTTGGTTAAATGCAGTACTACGTGGTTTTCCTGATTTTGTTAAGTGCAGTGCTACATGGTTGTATTGTTTTTCTTAAGTGCGGTATTACGTGGTTATACTTGTTTTGTTTAAGGCAGTGCCACGTGTTTGTACTAATTTTTTTATAGTACAGCACTACTTGGTTTCACTGATTTTATTGTGGAGTTCTACGTAGTTGTACTAATTTTATTTGTATTACTACGTGGTTGTACTTATTTTCAGTGCAGTACTACATGGTTGTCCTGATTTTGGTTATTTTAGTACATTATGGTTGTACTGATTAAACGCAATACTAAGTGGTTGTCCTGATCTTGTTAAGTGCTGTAACACGTGTTCTCTTTTTTATATTTTAGTGCAGTAATACGTGGTTGTACTTCTTTCTTGAGTGTAGTACTGCGTAGTTGTAATGATTTTGTTAAATCAGCACTACGGTGTTATACTGATTTTGTTAAATGCAGGCTGTCCTGAATTTGTTGAGTGCTATACCACATATGATTATATTGATTTTGTTAAGTACAGTATGACGTGGTAGTACTAATTTTGTCAAGTACAGTACTACGTGGTTGTACTGATTTTAAGTGCGGTACTATATGGTTGTCTTGATCTTGTCAAGTACAGTATTACGTCGTAATACTGTTTTTGTTAACCGCAGTACTACGTAGATGTACTGATTTTTTAAGAGCAGTACTACGTTTTTGTCCTGATTCTGTTAGGTGCATTAATACGTGGTTGTACTGATTTTGAAAGTGCGGTACTACATGGTTGTACTGATTTTTTCAAGTGCAGGACTACGTGGTTGTAGTGCATTTGTTAAAAGTGCAGCACTACGTGGTTGTCCTGACTTTTTATATGCAATAGCACGTGGTTCTTCTGAGTTTGTTAAGTGGAGTACCACGTGGTTGTCCTGATTTGTTAAGTGCAGTACTACGTGCTTGTACTGATTTTGTTAAGTGAATTGCTACATGATTGTACTGATTTTTTCAGTGTAATTGTACGCGGCTGTCCTAAATTTGTTAACTGCAGTACATGGTTGTACTGATTCTTTTAAGTACAGTATGACATGGTATGAATTTTCTAAAGGATAGTACTGCGTGGTTGCACTGATTTTGTAAAGTGCAGCACTACCTAGATGTAATTATCTTTTTTTTTAAGTGTAGTACTACGTGGTTATAACGATTTTCTTTACTAGGTGGGTGTAATGATTTTGTTACTTATAGAGATACGGGGATGTACTGATTATGTTCTGTGTAGTACTTCGTGCTTGTACTGATTTTGTTAAGTAAAGTATAACATGGTTGTCCTGATTTTGTTCAGTGCAGTACTACATAGTGTACTAGTTGTATTAAGTGAGGTACTACGTTGGTGTCCTGATTTTGACTATTGCTGGTTGAAATGATTTTGTTAAATGTAGTACTACGTGGTTGTCCTGATCTTGTTACGTGCAGTACTACGTGGTTGTACTGAATTTGTTAAGCGCTGTAGTACGTGGTTGTCCTGATTGTAAGTGCGGTACTACGTGGTTTTACTGATTTTTTTAAATGCACTACTATGTTGTTCTGATTTTAAGTGTAGGACCATATGGTTGTACTGATTTTGTTAAGTGCTGTGTTACGTGGTAGTCCTTAATTTGTTAAGTGTTAGTACTACGTGATTGTCTTTATTTTGTTAAATGCAGTACTACGTAGTTGTCCTGATTTTGTTAGGTGCAGTACTATGTGGTTGTCCTGTTTTTTAAGTGCAGTAATACGTTTTATTACTTATTTTAAGTGCAGTACTGCGTAGTTGTACTAATTTCTTTATGTTCTGTACTATATGGTTGTACTGACTTTGGTAAGTACAGTACTGAGTGGTTCTGCTAATTTTGGTAAGTGTAATACTACATGGCTGTCATAAATTTGTTAAGTGCTAAACTACATTGTTATACTGATTTTGTTAAGTACAGTGTGACGTGGTTGTACTACTTTTGTCAAGCACAGTACTACGTTGTTGTACTGATTTTGTTAAGTGCAGCACTATGTGGTTGTCCTTTTTTTTGTTAAGTGCAGTATTACTTGGTAGTACTGATTTCGTTAATTGCAGCACTCTGTGGTTGTACTGATTTTGTTAAGAGCAGTACTACGCCGATGTCCTGATTTTGTAGTACAGTCGTACGTGGTTTTAGTGATTTTGTTAAGTGCAGTACTACATGGTTACAGCGATTATTCTAAGTGCAGGTATACGTGTTTTTACTACATTTGTTAAAAGTGCAGTACTACGCGGTTGTCTTGATTTTCTTAAGTGCAATAGTACGTGGGTGTCCAGAGTTTGTTGAGTGCAATAGTACGTGGGTGTCCAGAGTTTGTTGAGTGCTACATGATTTTCCTTATTTGTTAAGTGCAGTACTAAGTGGTTGTTCTGATTCTAAGTGCAGTACCAAATGGTTGTACTAATTCTTTAAAGTCTAATGCTACGTGGTTGTCCTAAATTTCCTAACTGCAGTACTACATGGTCGTACTAGTTTCGTAAGTACGGTATGACGTGGTTTTAGTAATTTTTCAAAGTACTTCGAGCTTGTGCTTAAGTGCAGCACTACGTGGCTTTACTGATTTTGTTGAAAATAGCACTATGTGGTTATACTGATTTTGTTAAGTGCAGTAATAGAGGGTTCACTGATTTTGTTAATCACACTTCTTTCTTAAGTGTAGTCCTGCGTAGTTGTAATTATTTTGTTAAATTCAGCACTACAGTGTTATACTAATTTTGTTAAGTGCAGGAAAACGTGGTTGTACTGACTTTATTAAGTGCAGAAACAGTTGGTTGTACTGATTTTGCTACGCGCAGTACTAAGTGGTTGTACTGATTTTGTCAAGTGTAACACTACGTAGCTGTCCTGAATTTGTTAAGTGCAGTACTACATAGTTATATTGATTTTGTTAAGTACAGTATGACGTGGTAGTACTGATTTTGTCAAGTACAGTACTACGTGGTTGTACTGATTTTAAGTGCAGTACTATATGGTTATTTTCATCTTGTCAAGTGCAGTATTACGTGGTAATACTGTTTTTGTTAACTGCAGCACTACATGGTTGTACTGATTTTCTTAAGGGCAGTACTACGTGGTTGTCCTCATTCTGTTAGGTGCAGTAGTACCTGGTTGTACTGATTTTGAAAGTGCAGTACTACATGGTTGTACTAATTTTTTTCAAGTGCAGGACTACGTGGTTGGCCTGATTTTCTATATGCAATAGCATGTGGTTCTTCTGAGCTTGTTAAGTGGAGTACCACGTGGTTGTCCTGATTTGTTAAGTACAGTACTACGTGCTTGTACTGATTTTGTTAAGTGAATTGCTACATGATTGTTTTGATTCTTTCAGTGTAATTGTACGTGGTTGTCCTAAATTTGTTAACTGCAGTACTACATGGTTGTACTGATTCTTTTAAGTACAGTATGACGTGCTTATAGAAATTTTTAAAGGATAGTACTGCGTGGTTGTACTGATTTTGTTAAGTGCAGCACTACCTAGATGTACTTATCTTTTTTTTTAAGTGTAGTACTACGTGGTTATACCGATTTTCTTTACTTGGTGGGTGTAATGATTTTCTTAAAGAGATACTTTCATTATGTTAAGTGTAGTACTTCGTGGCTTGTACTGATTTTGTTAAGTGAAGTATAAAATGGTTGTCCTGATTTTGTTCAATGCAGTACTACATGGTGTACTAGTTGTATTAAGTGAAGTACTACGTTGGTGTCCTGATTTTGACAATTGCTGGTTGAGATGATTTGGTTAAATGTAGTACTACGTGGTTGTCCTGATCTTGTTACGTGCAGTACTACGTGGTTGTACTGAATTTGTTAAGCGCTGTAGTACGTGGTTGTCCTGATTGTAAGTGCGGTACTACGTGGTTTTACTGATTTTTTTAAATGCACTACTATGTTGTTCTGATTTTAAGTGTAGGACCATATGGTTGTACTGATTTTGTTAAGTGCTGTGTTACGTGGTAGTCCTTAATTTGTTAAGTGTTAGTACTACGTGATTGTCTTTATTTTGTTAAATGCAGTACTACGTAGTTGTCCTGATTTTGTTAGGTGCAGTACTATGTGGTTGTCCTGTTTTTTAAGTGCAGTAATACGTTTTATTACTTATTTTAAGTGCAGTACTGCGTAGTTGTACTAATTTCTTTATGTTCTGTACTATATGGTTGTACTGACTTTGGTAAGTACAGTACTGAGTGGTTCTGCTAATTTTGGTAAGTGTAATACTACATGGCTGTCATAAATTTGTTAAGTGCTAAACTACATTGTTATACTGATTTTGTTAAGTACAGTGTGACGTGGTTGTACTACTTTTGTCAAGCACAGTACTACGTTGTTGTACTGATTTTGTTAAGTGCAGCACTATGTGGTTGTCCTTTTTTTTGTTAAGTGCAGTATTACTTGGTAGTACTGATTTCGTTAATTGCAGCACTCTGTGGTTGTACTGATTTTGTTAAGAGCAGTACTACGCCGATGTCCTGATTTTGTAGTACAGTCGTACGTGGTTTTAGTGATTTTGTTAAGTGCAGTACTACATGGTTACAGCGATCATTCTAAGTGCAGGCATACGTGTTTTTACTACATTTGTTAAAAGTGCAGTACTACGGGGTTGTCTTGATTTTTTTAAGTGCAATAGTACGTGGGTGCCCAAAGTTTGTTGAGTGCTACATGATTTTCCTTATTTTGTTAAGTGCAGTACTACGTGATTGTTCTGATTTTAAGTGCAGTACCACATGGTTGTACTAATTTTTTAATGTCTAATGCTACGTGGTTGTCCTAAATTTCCTAACTGTAGTACTACATGGTCGTACAAGTTTCGTAAGTACAGTATGACGTGGTTTTAGTAATTTTTAAAAGAAAGTACTTCGTACTTGTGCTGCTTTTGTTCAGTGCAGCACTATATGGTTTTACTGATTTTGTTGAAAGTAGCACTACGTGGTTATAATGATTTTGTTAAGTGCAGTACTAATGGGTTTACTGATTTTGTTAATTACATTACTTCGTGGTTATGATGATTTTGCTAAGCGCATTACTTTGTGCTTGTACTGACTTTAAGTGAAGTATTACGTGGTTGTACTGATTTTGTTAAGTGCAGTATTACATGGTGTACTAATTAAGTGCAGTACTCTGTGGGTGTCCTGGTTGTACTGATTCTGTTAACTGTTTTACTATGTGGTTGTACTGATTTTGTTGAGTGCATTACTACGTGGTTGTACTGATTTTAGTAAGTGCAGTACTACAAGGTTATACTGATTCTACGAAGTGCAGTACTGCAAGGTTTTACTGATTATGTTACGTTCAGTACTACGTGGTTGTCCTGATTTTGTTGAGTGTAGTACTGCGTGGTTGGACCTATTTTCTGAAGTGCTGTACTAGGTAGGTGTCTTGATTTTAAGTGCGGTACTACGTGGTTGTACTGACTTTGTTAAGTACACTACTACGTTGGTCTGATTTTGTTAAATGCAGGACTATATGGTTGTACTGATTTTGTTCAGTGCAGTACTACGTAGTTGTCCCGATTTTGGTAAGTGCAGTACTGGGTGATTGTTCTGTTTTTGTTAAGTGCAGTACTACGTGGTTTTATTGACTTTGTCAAGTGCAGTACTACATGGTTGTACTGGTTTTGTTAAAGGGAGTGCCACGTGTTTGTACTGATTTTTTAAGGTACAGTACTAATTGGTTTAAATTATTTTATTTAGTGCTTTACTACGTGGCTATACTAATTTTGTTAATTGTATTACCACTTGCTTGTACTTATTCTGAGTGCAGTAGTCCATAGTTCTCCTGATTTTGTTTAGTGTTGTACATCATGGTTGTACCGATTGCGTTCAGTGAAGTACCACGTGGTTGTCCTGATTTTGTTAAGTGCAGTGCTACGTGGTTGTTCTGCCTTTTAAGTGCAGTGATACTTTGGTAGTACCTATGTTGTTAAGTGCAATACAGCGTAGTTGTACTAATTTTGTTAAGTTCAGTAAAACTTGGTTGTACTGATTTTCTTAAGTGCAGTAAAACGTGGTTGTACTGATTTCATTAAGTGCAGTAGAACGTGGTTGTACTGATTTTGCTAATTGCAGTACTACGTAGTTGTACTGATTTTGTTAAGTGTAATTGTATGTGGCTCTCCTAATTTTGTTAAGTGCTGTACTACTTTATTATACTGATTTTGATAAGTACGGTATGGCATGGTTATACAGATTTTGTAAAGTTCAGTACTACGTGGTTGTACTGATTTTTAAGTGCGGTACTACATGGTTGTACTGATTTTATTAAGTTCAGTACTATGTGGTTGTACTGATCTTGTTAAGTGTAGCGCTACGTGGTTGCCTGATTTTAAGTGCAGTACTACGCGGTTGTCCTGATTTTAAGTGCAGTATTACGTGGTTGTATTGATTTTCAGAAGTGCAGTATTACGATGTTATACTGATTTCGTTAAGTTCAGTACTACGGGGTTGTACTAATCTTGCTATGTGCAGTCTTACGTGGTTATACTGATTTTATTAAGTGCAGTACTATGAGGTCGTACTGGTTTTGTTAAGTTCAGTACTACATTGTAGTACTACGAGGTTGTACTGATTTTTGGGTGCAGGACTACGTGGTTGTACTGAATTTAAGTGCAGTACTACGTGGACGCAATGATTTTAAAAACAGTACTATTTGGTTGTTCTGATTCTGTAAAGTGCAGTACTTCGTGGTTATACTGATTCTATTAAGTGCAGTACTACGAAGTGTCCTGATTCAGTTAGGTGCAGTTCTTCGTGGTTGTACTGATTTTCGCGAGTGCAGTACTCCGTGGTTGTACTGATTTTGTTAAATGCTGTACTACGTGGTTGTCCTGATTCTAAGTGTAGAACTACGTAGTTGTACTTATTTTAACTACACTACAGTAATACGTGGCTAATCTGATTTTGTCAAGTGCAGTACTACGTGATTCTCCTTATTCTATTATGTGCAGTACTACGGTAATGTACTGATTTTGTTAAGTTTGGTAATACGTTGTTGTACAGTTATTTTAATGAAGTGTTACGTGGTTTTACTGATTTTATAAAGTACAGTACTACTTGGTTTCACTGATTATATCATGTACAGTACCATGTGGTTTTACTGATTTTCTTAATTGCATTATTACTTATTTTAAGTGTAGTGCTACATGGTTGCCTGATTCTGTTTAGTGTAGCACATCACGGTTGTACTGATTGTGTTAAGCGCAGTACTACGTGGGTGTCCTGGCTTTTTAAGTGCAGTGATACGTGGTAGTACTTATTTCCTTGATTGCAGTACTGCGTATTTCTACTAATTTTCTTAAGTTCAGTACTACGTGGTTGTACTGATTTTAAGCACAGTACTACGTGGCTGTACGGATCTTATCAAGTGCAGTAGTATGTGGTTGTAATGATTTTGTTAAATGCAGTATTGTGTGGTTTTTCCTGATTCTAAGTGCAGTACTATGTTGTACTAAATTTGTTAAAAGTGCAGCACTAAGCGTTTGTCCTAATATTCTTTAAGTGTATACTACACGGTTCTCGTGATTCTGTTAAGTGCAGTATTACGTAGTTGTATTGATTTTCAGAAGTGCAGTGTTCCGTGGTTGTACTGATTTTGAGTGCAGTACTACGTGGTTGTACAAATTTTAAGTGGAGTACTACGTGGTTGTACCGAGTTTATAATGTGTAGTATTATGTGGGTGTATTGACTTTGTTAATGACAGTACTAAATGGTTGAACTGATTTTAAGTGAAGTACTATGTGCCTATACTGATTTCAAGAGAAGTACTTTATGGTTGTTTTGATTTTGTTAAGTGCAGCACTACATGGTTGTACTAATTGTGTTAAGTGCAATACTACGCGGGTGTCCTGATTTTGTTAAATGCAGTACTACGTGGTTGTATTGATTTTGAGTACAGTACTACGTGGTTGCGTTGATTTTGTTAAGTGCAGTTCTACGTGGTTGTACTGAGTACAACGAGGTTGTTCTGATTTTGTCAAGTGCATTAATGCGTGTTGGTTCAGATTTTGTTAACTGGATTACTATGGGGTTGTAGTTATTCTATTACGATCAGTACTATGTGGTTGTGCTGACTGTTAAGAGCAGTACTACGTGGGTGGTTGTACCTTGTCCTGATTTTTCTAAGTGAAGTACTACATAGTTGTTCTGATTTTAAGTATAGTGCAAAGTGGTTGTACTGATTTTGTTAAGTGCAGTATTACGGGTTGTACTGGTTTTATTAAGTGCAGTAGTATGTGGTTGTACTGATTTTAAGTACAGTGCTACGTGGTTTTCCTTATTTTAAGTGCAGTACTACGTGGTTGTACTAAATTTGTTATAATCGCAGAAATAGCCGATTGTCCTAATTCTCTTTTTAAGTGCAGTACTATACGGTTGTCCTGGTTTTGTTATAGGCAGTATTACGTGGTTGTATAGATTTTAATAAGTGCATTATTACGTGGTTGTACTGATTTTAAGTTTAGTACTACGTGGTTGTACTAATTTTATTTAGTGAAGTACTACATCTTTGTACTGATTTCAAGTGCAGTACTATGTGCTGATACAGATTTTCTTAAGTGCAGTACTAAGTGGGTGTAATGATTTTGTTAATTTGTTAATTACAGTACTAAGATGTACTGAGTTCGTTAAGTGCAGTACTACGTGCTTGTACTAATTGTATCAAGAGAATTAATACGTGATTGTACTGATTTTGTTAAGTGCATTACTACATGGTTGTACTAATTATGCTAAGTGCAGTACTGTGTGGGTGTCCTGATTCTGTTAAGTGCAGTACTACGGGGTTGTACATATTTTGTTAAGTGCTATACTCCGTGATTGTACTGATTTTGTTAAGCGCAGTACTAGATGGGTGTAATGATTCTGTTAAGTGCAGTACTGTAGTTGTATTGATTTTTGCTAATTGCAGTACTATTTGATCTTAATTCTGTGAAGTGCAGTACCACAAGGCTGAACTGATTTTCTTAACTGTAGTACTATGTGGTTGTGCTGATTCTATCACGTGCAGTAGTATGAAGTTGTACTGCTTCCGTAAACCACTACGTGGTTTTCCTAATTTTGTTAGGTGCAGTATTACGTGGTCGAACTTAATTTAAGTGCAGTACTACGTGGTACTGATTTTGTTAAGTACAGTATTACATGGTCGTACTGATTTTAAGTGCAGTACGACGTGGTTGTACTGATTTTGTAAAGTGCTGTACTACCTGTTTTTCCTGAGTTTATTACGTAAAGTTCTACATAGTTGTCCTGATTTTGTTAAGTGCATTACTAAGTGATTTTACTGATTTTATAAAGTTCAGTACTACGTGGTAGTACTGATTTTGTTAAATGCAGTACTGCGTAGGTGTACTGATTTTGTTAAGTGCAGAACTACGTGATTGTACTGATTTTGTTAGGTGTAGTATTTCGTGGTTGTCCTGATTTTATTACGTGCAGTACTAAGAGGTTGTACTGATTACGTTAATTGCAGTATTACGTGGTTTTCCTGATTTTGTTAAGTGCAGCATTATGTGGTTGAACTTCTTTTGTTAAGTGCAGTATTACGTGGTTGTCCTGAGTTTATTAAGTACAGTACTACATGGTTGTCCTGATTTTGATAAGTGCATTACTAAGTGACTGTACTGATTTTGTTAAGTTCAGAACTACGGGGTAGTACTGATTTTGTTAAATGCAGTACTGCATAGATGCATTGATTTCGTTAAATGCAGTACTACGTGGTAGTACTAATTTTCTTAATTATAGTACGTGGTTGTCCCGATTTTATTACGTGCAGTACTATGAGGATATACTGATTTCTTAAAGTGCAGCAATACGGGGTTTTCCTGATTTTTTAAAGTGCAATACTACGTAGTTGTATTGATTTTGTTATTCAATACTACATAGTTGTCCTGATTTTTTAAAGTTTAATGCTAAGTGGTTGTCCTAAAATTGTTAAGTACGTTACTACATGGTTGTATTGATTTTGTTAAGTACAGTATGACATGTTTGTACAAATTTTGTTCAGTGCAGTACTACGCGGTTGCCCTGATTTTATTGAGTGCGTACTACTTGGTTGTTCAAAATTGGTTAAGTGTAGTACTACGTGGTTGTCCTGATTTCGTTAAGTGCAGTAGTACGTGGTTGTGCTGATTTTAAGTGCAATATTACTTGGTTGTACTGATTTTCTGAAGTGTAGCACTATGTGGTTTTACTGATTTTGTTAAGTGCAGTAGTACGTGGTAGTCCTCATTTTTTTAAATGCAGTACTAAGTGTAGTAGAGAGCTTAACAGAATCTGCACAACTACGTAGTACTGCACTTAAACAAATCCGTACAAGCATGTCGTACTGTAGTTAATAAAATCAGTACAACCATATGGTACTGCACTTAATACAACCACGCAGTTCTTTTCTTAACAAAATCAGTAAAACCACGTAATATTGCACTTAACATAATCAGTCCAATCACGTAGTACTGCACTTGAAATTAGGACAACCACGGAGTACTGCACTTAACATAATCAGTACAACCACCAATTACTGAACTTATGAAAATCAGTAAAAAACATGTAGTACTGCACTTAACAGAATCAATATAACTTCGTAGTACTGCACTTAACAAAATCAGGTCAACCCGTAGTACTGCACTTAACAACGTCAGGTCAACCCGTAGTACTGCACTTAACAAAATCAGGATAACCACGTACTACTACATTTAATATCAGTATGATCACGTAATACTGCACTTGACAAAATCAGCAGAGCCACGTGGTATTGCATTTAACAAAATCAGTACAACCACGTAATACTGCACTTAACAAAATCAGTACAGACACGAAGTATGGTACTTCACAAAATCTGGACAACCACGTCGTTCTGCACTTAACGAAACCATCACGACCACGTAGTATTATCTCAACATAAGGCCATCGTGTATTACTGTGCTGAACAAAATCAAGACAACCTCGTAGTATTGTACTTAAAATCAGTACAACCACGCAGTACTGTAATTAACAAAATCAGGACAACCACAGTATTGTACTTAAAATCAGAACAATTACGAAACATTGTACTTCAGATCAGGACAACCACACAGTACTACACATAACAAAGGAAGGAAACTATTAATGTTCATATCTAAATTGTCAGCAACAGACCAGTAAGTCATCTTTAAACAGTATAGCTTTCGTAAAAACTGACATACATTATGCTGTGCAGTTTAGACTGGATGAAGATTATCTTGAAGGTATGATGAATGAAAACCTTGTGATGAACACAAGGTATTGGTATCATCAAGAAACATAAAGAATATCAAAGTCTATATTCTCTCAAAAGTAATATACCTAAGAACAATGTGTTCGAATGGATGAAGGGATCAAAAAGTTGGATCAAAAATAGGATATTCAAAATCGGTAATCAAGAGAAAACTTGAAAGTGCTTTTAATCTAGAAAAAAACCTAAATACAAAAAGATACATCGGGTAATACAGTATTGCTTTTCACGGAGCTGGAATAAATCACCAAGTAATATCAGTTGCACCAAGACCCTGGAAACTTGACCAAAGATTAAATATTATACGAAAGAAATACCGGTTGGTTGCTTATAGAGACTGGTCTGAATGTATTAAAAGGAATCTTACAATTTCCCATCATCCTCATGTTCTTAGGTGTCATAATCTTTAAAGGCAGTTTGAATCACATGCAACCCAGTCATGGAGGGAGAACTAATCTTTATTATTCAGTAGGAAATATTCTTAACAGGAACACAGTTCTATTTGTACAACTGGAGATATCCAATGATAAATACAAAACACAATACAAAATACCTTTACATTACTGGCATTACACAGTACAAAGCTGATATACAAACGACACTCAAAAAAATTCTAATGGTTGAATGAGATTAAACAATATATGGTAGTGTTGAAATATAAATGGAATATTTGCAACAGTTAATGTTTCCTTGTTTTATAACCAAGTCTTGTTACAGTTACCATATCTATATTTACTAGTACAGGAAAGGGTTTAATCATCAGCACACAGCTTAACTTTCTCACACTCGCAGCTCTTCCTTAAAAGTGACTATCTTAACCAGGGTCTAGACAGCTGTTCATCCGACATGTGATGGACCGGCTACCACTCCAGTCCCTGTCTCGTTCCTTCATGTTTATCACACTTCTCTACCAGGAACTGAAACATCACACTGACCATATGTATGATGGCACGATATTCTCTAGTCACAATGACCATATATATGATGGCACGATAATCTCTCATCACACGATATTCTCTAGTCACACTGACTATATGTATGATGGCTGAATGTTCTCTCGTCACACTAACCATATGTATGATGGCAGGATATTCTCTCGTCACACCAACCATATGTATGATGGCAGGATATTCTCTCGTCACACTGACTATATGTACGATGGCAGGATATACTTTCGTCACACTAACCATATGTATGATGGCAGGATATTCTTTCGTCACACCAACCATATGTATAATGGCCGGATATTCTCTCGTCACACTGACCATATGTATGATGGCACGATATTCTCTCCTCACACTGACCATATACATGATGGCAAGATATTCTCTCATCAAAATGACCATATATATGATGGCACGATATTCTCTGGTCACACTGACCACATATATGATGGCATGATATTCTCTCGTCACACTGACCACATGTATTATGGTTGAATGCTCTCTCGTCACACTAACCATATGTATGATGGCAGGATATACTCTCGTCACACTGATCATATGTACGATGGCAGGATATACTTTCGTCACACTAACCATATGTATGATGGCAGGATATTCTTTCGTCACACTGACCATATGTACGATGGCAGGATATTCTTTCGTCACACTAAGCATTTGTGTGATGGCAGGATATTCTCTTGGCACACTAACCATATGGAAGATGGCCGGATATTCTCTCGCCACACTAAACAAATGTACAATGGCAAGATATTCTCTCGTCACACTAACCGCACGTATGATGGCAGGATATTCTCTCATCACACTGACCATATGTATGGTGGCAGGATATAATCGTCACACTGACCAAATGTACAATGGCAGGATATTCTCTAGTCACACTGAGCACATGCATGATGGCAGGATATTCTCTCGTTACACTGACCATATATATGATGGCAGGATATTTTCTCGTCATCCTGACCACATGTATGATGGCAGGATATTCTCTCGGCACACTAACCATATATATGGTGGGTGGATATTCTGTCGTCATACTGACCACTACCATGATAGGCAAGTATAGGAGTAGACGAGCAGGGAGTGGGAGGGGTGCAAATTCTAAACTCTTCAAGATAAGAAAAAGCTCAAGAGACAAGAGTCGCGGGAACATACTGTATCCTCCAGAACTTAGCGCTTTGTCATTGGTGTGCAAGACAAATTAGATAGTGCAGTCTAATAAAATAAACACAACTTTTGTCCGGAATATTATTATGAGTTCGGTGATTATTCTGGAGAAAAATGAATTTGTATTCAGTAATGTAAAACAGCTGATAGCCGTTATCAAGAGATATTTGTTCCATGGACCAAATCAATGTTTTAGGAGACAGGCAATATTTCCTTATTATAAAGTTATGTTAAGAAAGAGTTTTAGGAATGTAGTGAAACTGACGTGTATCTCTGGTCGCAAAGAAAGTGTTGAAGCTGAAGCAAGTGGTTCATTGATCACTCAGATGGTGGTAAAACTGACAGACAGATGTTTCACTGAAAACTTAAGAAGGTAGCAAAACCAATGGAGATGTTTCATTGGTCACTAAAAAGGTGTTGAAACGGACACAAGTGTTTCATTGGTCACTAAGGTGGTGAACTGACACAAGTGTATCATAGATCACTTGAAAGGTGGTGGAACTAAAGGAAGCGTTTCATTAGTCTCTAATGGGGTGAAGCTTACGCAAGTGTTTCATTGGTAAATAAAGATGTGATGAAACTGAC
>JAUUDY010105119.1:0-14148 GCA_032361765.1 Panulirus inflatus
AAGAAAAAACATAAAATGGAATATATTTCATATAACCAAGTATATGTGTCCATCACTGCTAGTGAACAAATGTTGAAAGAGAAAGATAAACATGGCAACAAGAACTCTGAAACCAAAGCCAACTAACAGGTGGTACTATCCCTCTTCAAGCCCTCCTTCTCAGTTTAACAGCATGATAGTATTTTTACAAAGGCAAAGTAAACTAGAACGGTCGATTGACAAATGTGTTCTTGGCTCATCTGACTTAAACTCAGATAAGAGTCTTTTGTATTAAATCATATCTTCTGTGCCTGACAGTGAGCCAAGGAAACCAATAGTTAAAATCAACTTGATGAAATGTTGATATACAAGCTGAAGATCATTTGCTCATCCTTCATTGATGCAACAGGTCTCTTATACATCAGGACAATTGTACATCATACATGTCATTGTCCAGATGTATTCCATTAAGAAACACAAAATTATTATAGACAAAACAAGTCTATAATTATTACATAGAAATTTCAACTCATAAGAAAAAACAATAGTAAATATTCAATGTTCTGATACTGTACTATATTTTGAGTGACCATTGTCACATAAAAGCTCTAAGGTGATGTCATATGATGCAGCTAATTTCATGAAGTTAGTGCACTAGAACAAGAATTAACACCAGAAATACTGACCATGATCTATATCTAACAAGGTTTGCTATATTTTTTCTACAGTCACCAGATCTACAAAAGGCATCGACCATATAGTATTTGAAAAAAGAACCTTTACCAATTAGCTGAGCTGTAACCTTCAAGTGAGGCATTACTGACCTCATAAGGCATGTAGAAACGATAGTATTTCTTGGGTTAAAGCAAAACCTTCGAAATTTTGCTGGAAAATGAATCTGGGTTTCTATCCAGATATAACCAATATCAAATAAGATAAAAGATATATAGAGGTTAGTCTGATTCAAATATTCCTACATAAAAGTGAAAAGTTTAGGATAGAAAGCTTTTACTAAACATGCCTCTAAAAAGAACTTACTATATAATTAGTTCAACAAAAGACAGTTCCATAGTATTCTGCAATTTAAGAAATGCCTGCTGGACAAGGCAGGAACCAGACACACAAAATGAATGAGCAGAGTTCTGAGGAATGTATCCATCAGTATCATCCACAAACAATTACATAATGATGGCTTGAGTAAGGGCATAAACATGTGGAGAAAAACATCCTCTCTTCAAGAAAGCGCTATCAAATCAATTGCTAGTGGAGCACAGAGTTTAACACTGTATAAAACCTGGCATGAATCTTGATAACAAGAACTGAAGGTTGCTTTAAACCTACAAACCAGTTCCAGTATATTGATATTTTCCATTCAAAATTCCTAAAAACATCTTGCCAGTTTCATATATGAATGAGAAATGAGCACTGTTGACAGGATAAGTGAGTGAAGTATCTCAATCAATGGCTAGCATGATGTAATGACTAGATAGGAAGCCACGCATAAGAGAACAGAGGAACACTAAAAAGCTAAAAGAAGGAAGTTTAGAGGGTTGAGACTTATGCCATATCCTATCAAATGCTTTGATGTTGAGGACCACAAGATTCATTATAGCAACCTGACATAATGAAATGGAATTCTTATTGCTTAAAGAAGTGAGTTAGAGACTTTCAGAGACTTTGGAGATTACAGACGATAGAGCAGAGGCAATAATTAGAAAGGTTAGAATGGGCTCCATTCTTAAAGACGGGCTGCATCAGAGACATAACATGCATGTAAGGACTCAGAAGTATACTCCCTTAGGACACAAAGACAAAATGGATATACAAGGGCTAACCTAGTAGGACACACCCTTAGGATCTAATGAGGTATGGCTCCCTGATCATACAACTCTGCCAGTTGTACATAGAATAGAACTTGGTAGATCTTGCAAGAAGAAAATAAAGAAAAAGATATATGTTTAGCAGGTGTGGGTGATGGGCAAACAATGTGGAGTCATCCAAGGTATAGTTGCAGAAAAGTAAGGGGCTAAAAATAAGGGGCTTTATTAGTTGGAAAGATAGCTATAGACTGATCAGGTTAGAAAAGATGAGGAAAGGTTGAACTGCAAAGTTTGTGGAGATATTCTAGGTTAGAGAACAGAAAGATTCATCATCAGAAGTAGTCAAATCAAATCACATTCTTTTTATGAATGACGTTTGATCTTGCTAAGCCTTGTACAATGACTCATACATACGCAACTAAACTAGCTATCTTGAACTTTGTACAAAGCTCTATTGGTATATATATAAAAAGGTTTTCTCACCACAATTCCAAAGTCTTAAACTGATTCTTCCTAATAACCTTACACTGGTAGTTGAACTTTCCAAAATCAATATAAGTTAGGTGGCCAGTGAAAGGTGTCACTCAACTAGGATAATGGCTACTGATGATGATGATGGCCATCTGAGTGTCATTCATAGTTTTCAGCTTCATAAAGAGAGACATATAGGTTCTCATCCAATGCACTACAGTTCAAATACTGGCCAAGGTTCAACTCCATATCAGCAAGAAATTAGAAGTGGCTGAGGACTCACTAACACAAGCCAACTTACTCAAAATTTCTTTGAAATCCTCAGATATCTTTTACCGATGTTAAATGATCGAGGTAACCTGGTGTGCTAGACCAATGAGCAGGAAAAGTCATAAGCTCACTGCCTGTTTCATGCATGAAGAGCACTGCAAATTTCTTCAAATGATACTGGACAAAAGAAATTTATTGCTTACCAAAGAGGGCTTGAGGAAGGCTAATGCCTTCTACTGTCAGAAAAAAAATGAAGTCTTATCAGAGATGTCATTTGTTAGTGATTTAAGTGTAACCATTGGTTATATGGAAACTTCTCCATATGATGTTTTGTCTTATCAAAAACTAATATAATTTATATGAAAAAGTTTACATTTAACAATATACCTACTTGTAATATGGTTTACTGTCAGACTCAGAAAAGAATATCAATGTTCCCATTATGTGTGGTGATGCAACAAACACAAGTTCTAAGCATTATACAAACATAGGACATGGAACAAATAAGCAAGCTAAAAGGATACACATAAAAGTCGTATGTCAAAAAACTGTACTGCTAAGGTAGTAAATAAAACAGATTTCATGTTTCTCTAAATAAAAAGTTTCAGTAAAGATTTTAATATAGCATCAACAGTGTTAGTGGCTAATGTCAGAAGCAAATAGCATATCTACAAGACTGAAAAAACAATGCCTTATAAGCTGTGGCTGCTAACCCCTTATGACAGAAACTGCAAGAATATATGAATATACCTCACTACTAGTAATTTTAAAATCTTACCTCTAAGTGTAACCATTCTTTGGCTTCAGTATCCCTTAATGACAAATGCAGGTCTAAAACTTGTGACTGGTGTACTCACCTTGTTTCACTTCTTACAGTAGATGTCATGATCCATGTCTAAAAATCAACCAACACAATAAACTCCCATGCAACATTCAGTATGCTGCAGCTTCCTCATCACAAAGCAGAAACATAGGCTTATACAAACAGTATAATGCAATCAGCATTACGAATTTTACCAATAATACTGAGCCTGTGATATTCCAAAATTACTTTGAAATTATTGCATATTCTAATTCACAAGATATGCTTACATTCCCTTAACAAGTTCAAGAAACATCAGTGAACAAAGCATCCTAATTTAGTATTGGCTAGATGTCATAGCTGCTTCTGAAGGGTGCAATATCAGAAAAGAATGTCAAACACAAATATATAATGCAAGTATCTCATCTTTACACAATAGAACTAATTACACAAACTAACTTTTCAAGCTCAAAATATGTAACCAGGATTACTTTCATGAAATGGCTTTTGCATGTTTACTGATTTTGATTGTTCACTAAAGGTTTGTAATCTATTGGTGCACAAAAATGCTTTACCTTAAGTATATTTATATCAAATACCCTTATTTCCCTTCTTTTCTTAAATAGAGAATAATGTTTATGAAGACTTTGAGATATGTTGCATAAAAGCAGTAAAGGTGACAAGAACAATATGATACAGTTGCAATCATTATGACAAGCTAATGACAGCTATTGTATACAGAACAAGATTTGAGAGGGCTAAAGAGATGCTACAGATAAAGCATCTGCAATTCTCAGGTGAAGGTACCCATGTGCTTGCAATGTCATGAAAATAGAGACAATGTATTCTGGATGAAAAAAAATTATGATTTACTAGAATTTTGCCATAGGTGCTATAAAGAATAAGGCACCATTATGAAAGATACTCCTCTTATGAAAGAAAATTTCATGTAAATGCATAACTTGTCTATCACTGTGTCATATTTCATTACTTAACAGCGTCAAATGATGTAAAAGTCAACCAATGTTACATCCCTTATCTAAGTTAAGTGTTATGATTTTTGTTACCAAAATACAGAGACTGCTTTTGCTCTGAGAATACCCACAATTCAATTAAAATTCAACTTTGGTTTTGCATGCACAGATGCCAGTATTACATCAAAACTGCAATGCTTTTAACAAATTTGGCTTGCATCTTACAAAAGCACTGAAAATATACTATGTAAGCTGATAACCGAAACAGCAATATACTTCTTAAGTTTTTAGATTATGAGGTGAAAGTGTCCCATTAGACCATCAGTGATTCTATTCATGTCACTGCCAGCCATGTATATGGAACTTGGTTGAATTTTGTGGATAACAAAATAATCAATTCTGGGTTAATACATCATCAAGATTACAATATCTTACTGTGTTGAGGGATAATAAAAATTATGACGAGTTTCTGAATCATCATCTCTTCATAAACACAAGAATTCTGATCAAGTGTGCCACTTATGATAAATGATAAACAGTGTTGGAAAAATGCAAAGGCTTGTAAAACCTGACCACACATTTCTGTTGACAACATGATGTATTTTGTGATGAAATCAGTTCAACTGCATAAATAGGAAACCCATGTGCAGTGCAAAATGGACTTCAAAACAGACTGCCTTTTAGTGATGATAAGGATCTCTGTGTTCATCACTCATTCACTAACACAAAGAGAGAACTTCCTACAACCAGTCAAATAAAAAATTTTGCTCCCACAGAGACAAAGCAGTGTCCCTCTGTTTGCAATGTATGAGATAAATGTGACAAAGAATATTACCTCAGCAGATGAATTTATGTAGACAAATGGAAAACTGGGTCTTAGGAGTAATGATAGAGAGAAAAGAGAGTAAAATATGCTTCTGAATAAGTATAACAGACCAGTGAAGACAAATGCAATACAGGTATAGTATGACATAAAAAAATGAATCATCTAAAGGACAGAGAAAGCCACATGAAAGAAATTCATTCTCTTCTCAACCCCATAGCAGTTTTCAACAGTCACCACAAATGGTTAATCTGTAAACCATTACAGTTCTTCAGTTCCCATGCTCTTAAAAGTGCACTACCTATATCATAACAATAGTTTAATACCAAATGGATGTCTTCATAAAATGGTTGTCTCCACATTTGCAGCAATATGACCTGAATAAAACAGACCTCCAGTTTTGTGTTTTTTTTCAGTATCTCTAGCAATGGTCCTTTGCCTTGTTTGGTTGAGGAGGCATATCTGATCAGAAACAAACTATGCCAGTTGACGAGGTAAGCCACAGGAAAGTACTTACCTGAGATGGGTGCGCCCACCATGGAAGCAGATCCACGGAAGAGGATGAGTAGCCCAAAGGCATTGGTGAGTTGTGCCAAGCCGAGGAGTTGTACCAAGATGATGGATGAGAGGGAGATGTAGGCCGCTGCAATAAAGCCCTTCCGAGGTTAGTACTACTATTTCTACCTATCATTACCCATTGCCTTGCTTACATTACCACTAATGTTAAAGCACAGCTGGTGTTACCTCAGCCATGAGCCTCTTATGCCAAGCAGAGCACATCTAGAGAAGCTGTGGAGAAAAGGGTATCTCCCTTAGGTGCAGTGCAGTACAACACTGAACCTGAGGTGTATCATGGCAGTGACTGAGCATTTCATCGTTTAGAATATACATAACATTTGACTCATTCCATTCTCCAGTGTGTGAAGCTTTCCCCTTCACAGGTGCCTTTTAATAAAAGCTGAAAGCAGCATCAGAAATCAAAGCTATAGTAATGATAACAGAAAGGTTAAAGAAACTTTAAGCCAGACTAAATTCTGTGCAGATGGTCTTGTCACTGTAACTTTAAAAAAGCCAGTCAAGGTAAGTCAGGCAGTTGTGTTACAAAAACTTCTTCCACTTAGATTGCAAGGAATTGCTGGCCTGATCACACGACACATAATTAGTTTAGTTAGCAAAAATTACTGATAAGTTATGCAAAAATTACTCTTTAAGTGCACAGCACTGATTTAATTACACCTAAGCAGTCCAAAGATTGGAAAAAAAATCTTTATTGAAAAAGTTCTTTCCAAAATACTCCCTTGATCCACCACTGAAAGCTATGAGTACTACAGACCTACTAAAAAAAGAAAAAAAAGAAAAATGTAGTCCAACCAATGAAACATCCAGCCTCTGAATTTGGATTAAAAAGAACTCTTTCTAAAAGGGATCTTGTGTACGAAAAACCAAGGGCAAAAAAGAAAGCAGTTCCTATGGTCTTCATCTCATGTCAACCTACAATCCACTCTGTCCCATATACTAGCCACTCCCAGACCTCCAGGTCTGCATGGACACTACCAACAAAGGATTGGGACATCACTTACAAAGATTATGAGGATATGGGTCACTGGGAGGTGATGACTCTTCCTCTCCACACCAACTTAAAGGAACTAGTCGCATCAAAATTATTCCTTGTATGTTAGTCAATTCGTTAGAGAAAGAGCATCTGTTTTGTCACAAACAAAGCTGTCCACTGCATTTTCAATTGAGGACACCATAGAGGAGACAAATACATATGAACAGGGTCTTAATCAGTATTAGCCAAGTACCTTCAGGGTGTTTGCAAAAAGTGGCACGGATACTGCTCAGGTTCACATCCTTCCCTTGAAAAGTAAATTCAGGACAGACATCCTTTAGGTGGATCCTCATTTTGGGTTTTCATTTAAGGTCAAGCTCTTTACCACAGGTTCATAGCTGTCCTCAAAGCATAAAAGTCTTCAGTGATGGACATCCAAACACATGATGCAGACAACCTCTCTGTTAACAGGAACTAGTGTAACAATATGTATCTCTATGGCTAAGATTCAAGCTTTGTCCCATCACACAAACCTATCCTTAATATACTTGCTGAATATAAAACTGCTAACTTTCCTGACAAGGGCATCATTTCTTCCAGCTGACAAGAGGACATACATCATAGTCTTTGTCCAATTCTGTCATGAAAATCTATCTAGGTTCCATAACTTACTTTTCAAGAGATGAAATTTTTTGTCTTATCTTTCAATTTTACCCTGTCAGCAAAAACATCACCAAACTTATGTAAAACCATCCTGAAACTCCACTTGCCTTTATCCTCCATGCCAGAAAGGAAGTTTCCACTTTAGCCTGTCTGAAAAATATTTTGCTGGAAGAAATTGATCATATAGGGTATTGGAGCCTTTGTCCACCATCATTTGAGCTGGATCTAAAAACTCCCTGTGAGGTGCTTGAGGGCTGGCAACTCTTCTTAGCCCTCTGGTCACCCCTTTATTTCACCAGAAAGTTAGAGATTTCCGTCCATCTCTATTCTGTTATGTTTTCATCTTCCATGCTAAATGACTGACAACAGTTAGGCTGATACAAATACTAACTCTGAGTTAGACTGACCAACTTTGACTATGGTCTTTCCTTATCCCCAAAGGTTTTGAAGGACTTACTTTCATGCAACTTCTCTGCAAGTCATGGAAGGAATCTAGTGTGCATAACTCCTTGATAATGTCTGCTTAATGATTTCCCTCCTACCCATGAAGTTACCATGAGATACAAACTTTGACCTGAAAGCCATTTCCTACATTCAATGGAAATCTGTGATCCAGCTGGCTATTGGTGGTGAACCATGGGAGTCCATTAGAAAAAACATGCCATGAAAATAGAAGTAACATCTCTAAAATTACACTTTTCATCCTCATTTTGAAAGAGTAAGTACTAGTGTATTTTAGTATATAACTGAATATTTTTCCAATTGCAGTGTAACTTCTGGTTGTCCTTATATATCATCTGAAGTGGTTATTTATAAGATAAATCTATTCTATGTTTACTTTGACATTAAGTTTAACCAAAATAAGTTTTGATATATACTCTACAATTGCAGATGTGTGTCAGAGATAGGAGCCATAAAAAATATGATTCTCCTGAAACTGAAATATATGTTCATAGCTTCAAGTACTTATGAAGTCTGGTTGGTCATATAAATGTACATGGAAACATGCATCTGTTCATGATATACGACAGTCACTATAATGAGCTGATTCTAGACTCAACTATATAAATAAATTTCTATATAAATAAAGATTAGTTATCCAATAATTCATCAAAACAGAGGTATGGTGAACAACTTTTTCATAAGTAAGGGTGGTGAAGCATCATAACTGGCAAATGGAAGGACAGTAGTCTTTGCAAAAGTCTTCCTTCAATGAACTCTGACTCTAACACTATATAGAGACAATATAGGTTTCAATTAATCATTTCTTTTTATCAACACATCACATTTCTTATTTTCCATTTCATTTTTTTCATGGAACTACCTTTATGGTAATGTATCCTGCCACAGCCTTTATTCAGATGCCTTCAGCTTCAATTTGATTCAGCCTCTTAAGATTCTTGCTGATGTTCAACAAAAGCTCTTCTGTACATTTTTTGATAAACAGCTAGAGGGAGACTAAAATTACCCTCATATGACATGCTTCCAGCTGTACAATTGGAAAACATGGAAATATGTTCATAATCAGTAATGAGGGCATGTCACCCTAACACAAGCACTAAAATAAGACTAAAGTGAGGGCATGCACTGAAGGTTTTCCAATGGAACATGGGGAGAACAATAAGCTGGCTGGGTACAACCTATTCAGAAAATTTTCATGCAGTTTGGACTGAGTCCAAAGTGCATGACAGCATATGGAATAATTCAAAAGTGTATTACAGTAAGACTAATCTTAAAACATTAAAGATACACAACTTGCAGAATGGACAAAGTTGAGTTACAGGGAGTCTTCATCAGTTAAGCTTCAGTTAATACTGTACAGTCAGTCCGATATAGTCAATTTAGTCAATGAATCCTGTGCCGTGAAAGTCAATATAAAAACACAAAAAAGACGAATGGGTGAATGGCGAGGATTATGAACATGAAAGAATATAAAAAATACAACCACACCATCCAAACCCCCTACCACCACGCCTACCACCACAACTGCCACTACTAGCACCACTACCACTACCATCACCACCATTATATCACAGATCTTGCTGACAGGCTACTTCCAGCCCATTCCAGGAGGAGGCACGTGTGGTCCAGGTACCTGACACTGGTGGACCCAAGATCCCAGCCACGCCACGGTAGATACACAGAAGACCAAAGGCATTGGTGAGCTGCCTGAGGCCCAGAAGATCCACTATGATGATGGAAGTGAGGGCGATGAACGGAGCTGGCGGAATACCACAAACATGAGGGTTGGACAGCAACCACAGTACTATGCCCACTCAATGTTTACAGCACTGGTTTATTAAGTGAGAATAAGTAAAATGTAAAGAGTTCAATGTATTGAGAAAAAAATGTACCTAATTCTTACCTCCCCAAGTAACTATATTACATGAAACAGCATATGTAGCTGAAAATGTTGTAAAAACAATATGTAAAAATCTATAAACAAACATCACAGACTCCTTGTGGCCATACCAATTTACATCACAAGAATTTAAGAATAACGAGAAATAAAACACTTGCACATCCAAGATTTCTACCATAAACAAAAGCAACCATACGGAGAAACATAACTATGTGCTATTTTGTACGGTGATATCTTTTATATACAATTTTAATAAATCTGGTATCCTTATTCCATTATTTTTATCATCATTATCATTATCATCATCATTATCATTATTATCATTTTCATTATTAATATTATCATTATCATTATCATTACCATTATCATTACCATTATGATTACCATTATCATTATTATTATTATAATCATAATCATAATCACTACTGTTATCATAATCATTATCATTATCATTATTATTATTATCATTATTATCATTATTATTACTATTATTATTATTGTCATCATCATTATTATTATTATTATTATTATTATTATTATTATTATTATTATTATTACTATTACTATTATTATCATTATCATTATTATCATTATCATTATTCTCATGGGGTTCCTGCAGCTTTGAGGCTCCCCTCCATGTTGGAGCAAGGTAAGGTGTGCTCCTTTGGGGCGAGAAGATCCTTAATAATACTATACTCTTTTCTAACTGCTGCCAATGATATAGCCTCATCAAAGGTGACTTTACATTTTAACTGTTACCACTTGCAGGCGTACTCTGTTAATATCCCTTAAATCACTTTAGGTGAGAGTCAATGATGAACATGTTACCTGGCACAAGTGAATCTGCAAGTACAAATAATGAAAATACATACTTTCAAAACAAGGATACCCAGTGATACTCATAGCAAAAGTTGAATAATAAAGGAGTAGACAAAAATATGACTGACATGTTTCTGATAAAAAAGAATACAAGTAATGTGTACAGTGTGAAGTATAAGAAAATTATCAGATCATAAGATGGTAAAATGTTGGTTAACCTTGTATCTTTAGCTATCTAAAACTAGAAAGGTGAATGAAAATGCAAGGGGATCAGAATTGTGCAAGTTAAGGAATGAAAGTGTACTTCTCACCCTCCATGATAATGTTAAATGAAAACTAAGATATCAGGGAAGCAATACAAAGTAATGATAAGGTGGTGTGGGAGTACCTGAAGAGTACAGTAATAGAGGCTGCCACAGAGGTGTGTGAAAATGAAATAACAGGTTGTGGAAAAAGGAGAATCACACTCTCTGACCTCATAATTAAGCTTCCTCTTTACACCTACGACAATTATTCTTACTTCCATAAAAAAGAATTTTCTTTTCCAGAGTAAGAGATGAAAAATATAAATGTAATTTCAGTCCTAAAAAATCTACAGGAAAGCTACTGCATCACTGCTATCATAGAAAACAGTGGACAGTATTACACCACACACGTTTTAACATTTGTTTTTTCTACATCATATTCCAATGACTTAATTGTTACTTCATTTTCTTTCTATTATGATCAGTAATAATTGTGCATACAATATATCAGCAGAAACTGGGAAAGGCAGCATCAACCCAAACTGCTTAATTTCTCCCTCTCATTCTTGAAGGATCACCAAGAATGACTCACTGTCTAGTGAAGACAGTATGCCCAAACTTGCCTGCACTGACATAAAAACATAAAAGTACATTCTAAATGGTTAGAGAGAGATAAGAAGTTGGTGGATAAGGAAAGTTTATAAAAAGCTAAATCTTCCAGATAGAGAGAGGATACTTTAAGGAAACCAGTGCATATAACAGTCCTGAATATGGAAGTATAAATGTTAGTGCACATGATTGAAGTGAAAGAAATGAAGATCTTGCAAAAAAAAAATAAAAAACAATAAAGAACAAAACACTCAATAAGAAAGAGGCAAACAGGATCACCAAGTAGATCCATCTGGAAAGAAAGGGTGTGCAGGTCAAGTCCAGGATGCTTGCAACAAATTATGAAGGCTTAAGAGGTGGAGTCTATCATAAATCTAAGCAAGTAACATGCAAAAGAAAACATTTCTTGAGCACCTACACTAGAAACCAGATCCTTCACCTGTAACTGAAGATTCTGCAATTATGTGGTTCATATCTATTTGGTATCTGTTGGTTCAGGGAAGAATTATGAGATATTTCACATGATTATTTCAAGTATAGAGGCGTTTCATTATGTCATATTCCATTTTCTAAAAAAGGTTTTTGACCTAAATAATTTCTGAACTACAGATGATCCCAACTTACGATGGTTCGATTTACGATTTTTCAACTTTACAATGGTGAGATATTCAACACTTTATCATTAAATAGTCTTTGTGTTATTTGATTTTGTCCAACTGTAGACTAAATGCAAGTATTTTGAGAATGTTTAAGGTATGCTAGGCAAAGCTACGATGCTTTGGTAATTTATATGTATAGTATTAAATTCATTTTCAACTTATGATATATTCAACTTACAATGGGTTTTTCGGAACGTAACCCCATCATATGTCGAGGAGCATCTGTATTACCTGCAATTTTTGGCATCTTTGAGGGGTAATGGACATGCCATGCTTGAAAATCTCAGTATAAGAATCATATTTCATACTGGAATTGAATAAATATGTTGGCAAATATCTAAGGTTGTTAATAATTAATTAATTGCTATCCATTTAGAAGATTCTGTGATTATTCAGTTTGTATTTATTGGGCATTTGTTGCCTTGCGGAAGCATTGCAAGATATTTTCCATGATTATTTCAAGCACACCAGTCTGAATTGAGGGAGGAGATAAGTGCGAGAAAGAGAACATGTATTAGGATGGGGAGGGAAGGAAAAATGAACTGAAGTGTGTAAAGTAGAAGCATCATTGTAAGAGTGAATACAGTCTGAAGATGAGAGGTCATTTATGGAGAGAAGAAAGAGAGTAGGCAATTGGACAGAACTCTATGGAACACTACTATGACTATTCCCTGTGTAGCAGCAGCAGAAGCTACCTACTACCTATGCACTCTGAAACACAACAAATTGGCTTACTACTATGACCAAACTTACACTAGTTCAGGTGACAGAAGCGTCTTAAGATACCACATTAGTTAACAAACTTTAAATAAATGACACAGTCTTTGGAATACGCTGTATATATTCATCCTATGACAAAACAAAGAACTATTGACAAATGAACATTCATAAGCAGTTTGCTAAATACCTTTTTCTTACTTCAGGATTCCGTATCATAAAGTTGAGTAGTGTAGCAATGATGCCCATGGCTGATGAGAATCTTCCATCCTTGATCATTTCTACAACCCTTACAAGAGTTGAGTCACAGGCAGCCAGAAGGTGTGGGATCACTATGGGGCCAAGTGTGTCCAAAATACGAGACCCCTTCTCAATTTTCTGACCAATAACTCCTGTTACACTTTCACTGTTTGTGACCCAACTAAGAAGCTGCTGGAGTACCTAAAATGGTGGTTTACATGAATAATAACTTTTCTTCATAAGGAACAGAACTGCTTGACATGGAAAATGGAATATTTTGTTCAATAATTACAAAATGTATCCATTGCACAATAAAAGACACTGACCCTCTGAAAACATTGATTCTTAAGGAAAATCTAATTAATCTCTGGTTTACATATGCATATGTTTAAATATCCTCATTGTAATTCTAAAAGACATGCAGAAATTTTTGTTTCCTATGCTGGGCTCCTATTAAAAAAACAAAGATTTGGCATTTGGATATTACTCTTGGAGAAGAATTCTTTAATCCTTTCACTGCAGGTAGCGTATATATGCCCCATGCATAACTTTTTTTTCTGTCCATTGCATGTGGGACATATACACTTGGCAAATCTCTTTTTCTGTTCACTGCAGCTGAGGCATATATAACTTGGTAATTTTTCTGTACACAACAGCTGGGTCGTGTATGTACAGCCATTAATGCAAGCAGTGGCACCCTACTCATCCTCTCCAAACAAAGTACCCTAACTGTTTGTCATACACTAGCCAATACACGTGATGTCCAGGAAGCCTGTATGAGATCTGTGCCTTCACATCATATAAAAATTTTTGAAGTTGTATCATTCTCACAATATACTACAGCAGATATTACAGATAGTTCCAATAACTCATAATCTTTTTACACACCATCCTTCCATCTACAATTTAGTCTCCCTGCTCTCCTTGTTCCCTCTACCTCTGACACATATATCCTCTTTCTCAACCTTTCCTCACCCATTCTCTTTATATGCCTAAACCATTACAACACATCCTCTTCTGCCCTCTCAACCACACATCTCCCTTACCCTTTCATTACTTACTCGATTAAACCACCTCATACTACGTATTGTCCTCAAATATTTCATTTCCGACACACACAAATGGTGGAGTATAGAAATGGAG